>CAWVNZ010001978.1:0-85589 GCA_963930735.1 Dioctria linearis
TAGAAAAGGCAATCCACTGGCGTAATTAAAATTTGCGACAGTAAAAAATTAGTTTTTGAAAAATTTACTGTAGAAAAGGCAATCCCTGGCGCAATTAAAATTTACGACAGTAAAAAATTATTTTTTGCAAAATTTACTATAGAAAAGGTAATCCCTGGCGCAATTACAATTTGCGACAGTAAAAAATTATTTTTTTGCAAAATTTACTATAGAAAAGGCAATCCCTGGCGTATTTAATATTTGCGACAGCATAAAATTAATTTTTGAAAAATTTACTGTAGAAAAGGCAATCCCTGGCGCAATTAAAAATTTGCGACAGTAAAAAATTATTTTTTGCAAAATTTACTATAGAAGAGGCAATCCCTGGCGTATTTAAAATTTGCGACAGTAAAAAATTAATTTTTGAAAAATTTACTACAGAAAAGGAAATCCCTGGCGCGATTAAAATTTGCGACAGTAAAAAATTAATTTGTGAAAAATTTACTATAGAAAAGGCAATCCCTGGCGCTATTAAAATTTGCGACAGTAAAAAAATAATTTTTGCAAAATTTACTATAGAAAAAGCAATCCCTGCGTATTTAAAATTTGCGACAATAAAAAATTAATTTTTGATAAATTTACTATAGAAAAGGCAATCCCTGGCGTAATTAAAATTTGCGACAGTAAAAAATTCGTTTTTGAAAAATTTACTGTAGAAAAGGCAATCCCTGGCGCAATTAAAATTTGCGACAGTAAGAAAATATTTTTTGAAAAATTTACTATAGAAAAGGCAATCCCTGGCGTATTTAAAATTTGCGACAGTAAAAAATTAATTTTGAAAAATTAACTATAGAAAAGGCAATCCGTGGCGTAATTAAAATTTGCGACAGTAAAAAATTAGTTTTTGAAAAATTTACTACAGAAAAGGCAATCCCTGGCGCAATTACAATTTGCGACATTTGAAAATTATTTTTTGAATAATTTACTATAGAAAAGGCAATCCCTGGCGCAATTAAAATTTGCGACAGTAAAAAATTATTTTTTGAATAATTTACTATAGAAAAGGCAATCCCTGGCGCAATTACAATTTGCGACATTTGAAAATTATTTTTTGAATAATTTACTATAGAAAAGGCAATCCCTGCCGCAATTAAAATTTGCGACAGTAAAAAATTATTTTTTGAATAATTTACTATAGAAAAGGCAATCCCTGGCGTATGTAAATTTGCGACAGTAAAAAATTATTTTTTGAATAATTTACTACAGAAAAGGCAATCCCTGGGCGCAATTACAATTTGCGACATTTGAAAATTATTTTTTGAATAATTTACTATAGAAAAGGCAATCCCTGGCGCAATTAAAATTTGCGACAGTAAAAAATTATTTTTTGCAAAATTTACTATAGAAAAGGCAATCCCTGGCGTATTTAAAATTTGCGACAGTAAAAAATTAATTTTTGAAAAATTTACTACAGAAAAGGCAATCCCTGGCGCAATTAAAAATTTGCGACAATAGAAAATTATTTTTTGAAAAGTTTACTATAGAAAAGGCAATCCCTGGCGCAATTAAAATTTGCGACAGTAAAAAATTATTTTTTGCAAAATTTACTGTAGAAAAGGCAATCCCTGGCGCAATTAAAACTTGCGATAGTAAACAATTATTTTTTGAATAATTTACTATAGAAATGGCAATCCCTGGCGGATTTGAAATTGCGACAGTAAAAAATTATTTTTTGAATAATTTACTATAGAAAAGGGCAATCCCTGGCGTAATTAAAATTTGCGACAGTAGAAAATTATTTTTTGTATAATTTACTATAGAAAAGGCAATCCCTGGCGTAATTAAAATTTGCGACAGTAGAAAATTATTTTTTGAATAATTTACTATAGAAAAGGCAATCCCTGGCGTATTTAAAATTTGCGACAGTAGAAAATTATTTTTTCAAAATAATTTACTATAGAAAAGGCAATACCTGGCGTATTTAAAATTTGCGACAGTAAAAAATTAATATTTTGAAAAATTTACTGTAGAAAAGGCAATCCCTGGCGCAATTAAAATTTGCGACAGTAAAAAATTATTTTTTGAATAATTTACTATAGAAAAGGCAATCCTGGCGCACTTAAAATTTGCGACAGTATAAAATTATTTTTTGAATAATTTACTATAGAAAAGGCAATCCCTGGCGTAATTAAAATTTGCGACAGTATAAAATTATTTTTTGAATAATTTACTATAGAAAAGGCAATCCCTGGCGCAGTTAAAATTTGCGACAGTAAAAAATTATTTTTTGAAAAATTTACTATAGAAAAGGCAATCCCTGGCGCAATTAAAATTTGCGACAGTAAAAAATTATTTTTGAAAAATTTACTATAGAAAAGGTAATCCCTGGCGCAATTACAATTTGCGACAGTTGAAAATTATTTTTTGAATAATTTACTATAGAAAAGGCAATCCCTGGCGAAATTAAAATTTGCGAGAGTAAAAAATTATTTTTGCAAATTTACTATAGAATAGGCAATCCCTGCGCACTTAAAATTTGCGACAGTAAAAAATTATTCTTTTGAATAATTTACTATAGAAAAGGCAATCCCTGGCGTAATAAAAATTTGCGACAGTAGAAAATTATTTTTTGAATAATTTACTATAGAAAAGGCAATCCCTGGCGCAATTAAAATTTGCGACAGTAGAAAATTATTTTTTGAAAAGTTTACTATAGAAAATGCAATCCTTGGCGCAATTAAAATTTGCGACAGTAAAAAATTATTTTTTGCAAAATTTACTGTAGAAAAGGCAATCCTGGCGCAATTAAAACTTGCGATAGTAAAAAAATTATTTTTTGAATAATTTACTATAGAAAAGGCAATCCCTGGCGGATTTGAAATTTGCGACAGTAAAAAATTATTTTTTGAATAATTTACTATAGAAAAGGCAATCCTGGCGTAATTAAAATTTGCGACAGTAGAAAATTATTTTTTGTATAATTTACTATAGAAAAGGCAATCCTGGCGTAATTAAAATTTGCGACAGTAGAAAATTATTTTTGAATAATTTACTATAGAAAAGGCAATCCCTGGCGTATTTAAAATTTGCGACAGTAGAAAATTATTTTTTGAATAATTTACTATAGAAAAGGCAATACCTGGCGTATTTAAAATTTGCGACAGTAAGAAATTAATATTTTGAAAAATTTACTGTAGAAAAGGCAATCCCTGGCGCAATTAAAATTTGCGACAGTAAAAAATTATTTTTTGAATAATTTACTATAGAAAAGGCAATCCGTGGCACACTTAAAATTTGCGACAGTATAAAATTATTTTTTGAATAATTTACTATAGAAAAGGCAATCCCTGGCGTAATTAAAATTTGCGACAGTATAAAATTATTTTTTGAATAATTTACTATAGAAAAGGCAATCCCTGGCGCAGTTAAAATTTGCGACAGTAAAAAATTATTTTTTGAAAAATTTACTATAGAAAGGCAATCCCTGGCGCAATTAAAATTTGCGACAGTAAAAAATTATTTTTTGAAAAATTTACTATAGAAAAGGTAATCCCTGGCGCAGTTACAATTTGCGACAGTTGAAAATTATTTTTTGAATAATTTACTATAGAAAAGGCAATCCCTGGCGCAATTAAAATTTGCGACAGTATAAAATTATTTTTTGAATAATTTGCTATAGAAAAGGCAATCCCTGGCGCAGTTAAAATTTGCGACAGTAAAAAATTATTTTTTGAATAATTTACTATAGAAAAGGCAATCCCTGGCGTAATTAAAATTTGCGACAATAGAAAATTATTTTTTGAATAATTTACTATAGAAAAGGCAATCCCTGGCCTAATTAAAATTTGCGACAGTATAAAATTATTTTTTGAATAATTTACTATAGAAAAGGCAATCCCTGGCGCAGTTAAAATTTGCGACAGTAAAAAATTATTTTTTGAAAAATTTACTATAGAAAAGGCAATCCCTGGCGCAATTAAAATTTGCGACATTTGAAAATTATTTTTTGAATAATTTACTATAGAAAAGGCAATCCCTGGCGCAATTAAAATTTGCGACAGTAAAAAATTATTTTTTGCAAAATTTACTATAGAAAAGGCAATCCCTGGCGTAATTAAAATTTGCGACAGTATAAAATTATTTTTTGAATAATTTACTATAGAAAAGGCAATCCCTTGCGCAGTTAAAATTTGCGACAGTAAAAAATTTACTATAGAAAAGGCAATCCCTGGCGCAATTAAAATTTGCGACAGTAAAAAATTATTTTTGAAAAATTTACTATGGAAAGGTAATCCCTGGTGCAATTACAATTTGCGACAGTTGAAAATTATTTTTTGAATAATTTACTATAGAAAAGGCAATCCCTGGCGCAATTAAAATTTGCGACAGTAAAAAATTATTTTTTGCAAAATTTACTATAGAAAAGGCAATCCCTGGCGTAATTAAAATTTGCGACAGTATAAAATTATTTTTTGAATAATTTACTATAGAAAAGGCAATCCCTGGCGTTATTAAAATTTGCGAAAGTAGAAAATTATTTTTTGAATAATTTACTATAGAAAAGGCAATCCCTGGCGTAATTAAAATTTGCGACAGTAGAAAATTATTTTTTGAATAATTTACTATAGAAAAGGCAATCCCTGGCGCAATTAAAATTTGCGACAGTAGAAAATTATTTTTTGAATAATTTACTATAGAAAAGGCAATCCCTGGCGTATTTAAAATTTGCGACAGTAGAAAATTATTTTTTGAATAATTTACTATAGAAAAGGCAATCCCTGGTGTATTTAAAATTTGCGACAGCATAAAATTATTTTTTGAATAATTTACTATAGAAAAGGCAATCCCTGGCGTAATTACAATTTGCGACAGTAGAAAATTATTTTTTGAATAATTTACTATAGAAAAGGCAATCCCTGGCGTAATTAAAGTTTGCGACAGTATAAAATTATTTTTTGCAAAATTTACTATAGAAAAGGCAATCCCTGGCGTAATTAAAATTTGCGACAGTAGAAAATTATTTTTTGAATAATTTACTATAGAAAAGGCAATCCCTGGCGTATTTAAAATTTGCGACAGTAGAAAATTATTTTTTCAAAATAATTTACTATAGAAAAGGCAATACCTGGCGTATTTAAAATTTGCGACAGTAAAAAATTAATATTTTGAAAAATTTACTGTAGAAAAGGCAATCCCTGGCGCAATTAAAATTTGCGACAGTAAAAAATTATTTTTTGAATAATTTACTATAGAAAAGGCAATCCCTGGCGCACTTAAAATTTGCGACAGTTGAAAATTATTTTTTGAATAATTTACTATAGAAAAGGCAATCCCTGGCGCAATTAAAATTTGCGACAGTAAAAAATTATTTTTTGCAAAATTTACTATAGAATAGGCAATCCCTGGCGCACTTAAAATTTGCGACAGTAAAAAATTATTCTTTGAATAATTTACTATAGAAAAGGCAATCCCTGGCGTAATAAAAATTTGCGACAGTAGAAAATTATTTTTTGAATAATTTACTATAGAAAAGGCAATCCCTGGCGCAATTAAAATTTGCGACAGTAGAAAATTATTTTTTGAAAAGTTTACTATAGAAAATGCAATCCTTGGCGCAATTAAAATTTGCGACAGTAAAAAATTATTTTTTGCAAAATTTACTGTAGAAAAGGCAATCCCTGGCGCAATTAAAACTTGCGATAGTAAAAAATTATTTTTTGAATAATTTACTATAGAAAAGGCAATCCCTGGCGGATTTGAAATTTGCGACAGTAAAAAATTATTTTTTGAATAATTTACTATAGAAAAGGCAATCCCTGGAGTAATTAAAATTTGCGACAGTAGAAAATTATTTTTTGTATAATTTACTATAGAAAAGGCAATCCCTGGCGTAATTAAAATTTGCGACAGTAGAAAATTATTTTTTGAATAATTTACTATAGAAAAGGCAATCCCTGGCGTATTTAAAATTTGCGACAGTAGAAAATTATTTTTTGAATAATTTACTATAGAAAAGGCAATACCTGGCGTATTTACAATTTGCGACAGTAAGAAATTAATATTTTGAAAAATTTACTGTAGAAAAGGCAATCCCTGGCGCAATTAAAATTTGCGACAGTAAAAAATTATTTTTTGAATAATTTACTAGAGAAAAGGCAATCTCTGGCGCACTTAAAATTTGCGACAGTATAAAATTATTTTTTGAATAATTTACTATAGAAAAGGCAATCCCTGGCGTAATTAAAATTTGCGACAGTATAAAATTATTTTTTGAATAATTTACTATAGAAAAGGCAATCCCTGGCGCAGTTAAAATTTGCGACAGTAAAAAATTATTTTTTGAAAAATTTACTATAGAAAGGCAATCCCTGGCGCAATTAAAATTTGCGACAGTAAAAAATTATTTTTTGAAAAATTTACTATAGAAAAGGTAATCCCTGGCGCAATTACAATTTGCGACAGTTGAAAATTATTTTTTGAATAATTTACTATAGAAAAAGCAATCCCTGGCGCAATTAAAATTTGCGACAGTATAAAATTATTTTTTGAATAATTTGCTATAGAAAAGGCAATCCCTGGCGCAGTTAAAATTTGCGACAGTAAAAAATTATTTTTTGAATAATTTACTATAGAAAAGGCAATCCCTGGCGTAATTAAAATTTGCGACAATAGAAAATTATTTTTTGAATAATTTACTATAGAAAAGGCAATCCCTGGCCTAATTAAAATTTGCGACAGTATAAAATTATTTTTTGAATAATTTACTATAGAAAAGGCAATCCCTGGCGCAGTTAAAATTTGCGACAGTAAAAAATTATTTTTTGAAAAATTTACTATAGAAAAGGCAATCCCTGGCGCAATTAAAATTTGCGACATTTGAAAATTATTTTTTGAATAATTTACTATAGAAAAGGCAATCCCTGGCGCAATTAAAATTTGCGACAGTAAAAAATTATTTTTTGCAAAATTTACTATAGAAAAGGCAATCCCTGGCGTAATTAAAATTTGCGACAGTATAAAATTATTTTTTGAACAATTTACTATAGAAAAGGCAATCCCTTGCGCAGTTAAAATTTGCGACAGTAAAAAATTATTTTTTGAAAAATTTACTATAGAAAAGGCAATCCCTGGCGCAATTAAAATTTGCGACAGTAAAAAATTATTTTTTGAAAAATTTACTATGGAAAGGTAATCCCTGGTGCAATTACAATTTGCGACAGTAAAAAATTATTTTTTGAAAAATTTACTATAGAAAAGGTAATCCCTGGCGCAATTACAATTTGCGACAGTTGAAAATTATTTTTTGAATAATTTACTATAGAAAAGGCAATCCCTGGCGCAATTAAAATTTGCGACAGTATAAAATTATTTTTTGAATAATTTGCTATAGAAAAGGCAATCCCTGGCGCAGTTAAAATTTGCGACAGTAAAAAATTATTTTTTGAATAATTTACTATAGAAAAGGCAATCCCTGGCGTAATTAAAATTTGCGACAATAGAAAATTATTTTTTGAATAATTTACTATAGAAAAGGCAATCCCTGGCCTAATTAAAATTTGCGACAGTATAAAATTATTTTTTGAATAATTTACTATAGAAAAGGCAATCCCTGGCGCAGTTAAAATTTGCGACAGTAAAAAATTATTTTTTGAAAAATTTACTATAGAAAAGGCAATCCCTGGCGCAATTAAAATTTGCGACATTTGAAAATTATTTTTTGAATAATTTACTATAGAAAAGGCAATCCCTGGCGCAATTAAAATTTGCGACAGTAAAAAATTATTTTTTGCAAAATTTACTATAGAAAAGGCAATCCCTGGCGTAATTAAAATTTGCGACAGTATAAAATTATTTTTTGAATAATTTACTATAGAAAAGGCAATCCCTTGCGCAGTTAAAATTTGCGACAGTAAAAAATTATTTTTTGAAATATTTACTATAGAAAAGGCAATCCCTGGCGCAATTAAAATTTGCGACAGTAAAAAATTATTTTTTGAAAAATTTACTATGGAAAGGTAATCCCTGGTGCAATTACAATTTGCGACAGTTGAAAATTATTTTTTGAATAATTTACTATAGAAAAGGCAATCCCTGGCGCAATTAAAATTTGCGACAGTAAAAAATTATTTTTTGCAAAATTTACTATAGAAAAGGCAATCCCTGGCGTAATTAAAATTTGCGACAGTATAAAATTATTTTTTGAATAATTTACTATAGAAAAGGCAATCCCTGGCGTTATTAAAATTTGCGAAAGTAGAAAATTATTTTTTGAATAATTTACTATAGAAAAGGCAATCCCTGGCGTAATTAAAATTTGCGACAGTAGAAAATTATTTTTTGAATAATTTACTATAGAAAAGGCAATCCCTGGCGCAATTAAAATTTGCGACAGTAGAAAATTATTTTTTGAATAATTTACTATAGAAAAGGCAATCCCTGGCGTATTTAAAATTTGCGACAGTAGAAAATTATTTTTTGAATAATTTACTATAGAAAAGGCAATCCCTGGCGTATTTAAAATTTGCGACAGTATAAAATTATTTTTTGAATAATTTACTATAGAAAAGGCAATCCCTGGCGTAATTACAATTTGCGACAGTAGAAAATTATTTTTTGAATAATTTACTATAGAAAAGGCAATCCCTGGCGTAATTAAAGTTTGCGACAGTATAAAATTATTTTTTGCAAAATTTACTATAGAAAAGGCAATCCCTGGCGTAATTAAAATTTCCGACAGTAAAAAATTAATATTTTGAAAAATTTACTGTAGAAAAGTCAATCCCTGGCGCAATTAAAATTTGCGATAGTAAAAAAATATTTTTTGAATAATTTACTATAGAAAAGGCAATCCCTGGCGTAATTAAAATTTGCGAAAGTTGAAAATTATTTTTTGAATAATTTACTATAGAAAAGGCAATCCCTGGCGTAATTAAAATTTGCGACAGTTGAAAATTATTTTTTGAATAATTTACTATAGAAAAGGTAATTCCTGGCGTAATTAAAATTTGCGACAATAGAAAATTATTTTTTGAATAATTTACTGTAGAAAAGGCAATCCCTGGCGCAATTAAAATTTGCGACAGTAAAAAATTATTTTTTGCAAAATTTACTATAGAAAAGGCAATCCCTGGGATATTTAAAATTTGCGACAGTTGAAAATTATTTTTTGAATAATTTACTATAGAAAAGGCAATCCCTGGCGTAATTAAAATTTGCGACAGTTGAAAATTATTTTTTGAATAATTTACTATAGAAAAGGCAATTCCTGGCGTAATTAAAATTTGCGACAGTATAAAATTATTTTTTGCAAAATTTACTATAGAAAAGGCAAGCCCTGGCGTAATTAAAATTTGCGACAGTAAGAAATTAATTTGTGAGAAATTTACTATAGAAAAGGCAATCCCTGGGATATTTAAAATTTGCGACAGTTGAAAATTATTTTTTGAATAATTTACTATAGAAAAGGCAATCCCTGGCGTAATTAAAATTTGCGACAGTAAAAAATTATTTTTTGAATAATTTACTATAGAAAAGGCAATCCCTGGCGTAATTAAATTTGCTACATTTGAAAATTATTTTTTGAATAATTTACTATAGAAAAGGCAATCCCTGGCGTAATTAAAATTTGCGACAGTAGAAAATTATTTTTAGAATAATTTACTATAGAAAAGGCAATCCCTGGCGTAATTAAAATTTGCGACAGTATAAAATTATTTTTTGAATAATTTACTATAGAAAAGGCAATCCCTGGCGTAATTAAAATTTGCGACAGTAGAAAATTATTTTTTGAATAATTTACTATAGAAAAGGCAATCCCTGGCGCAAATAAAATTTGCGACAGTAGAAAATTATTTTTTGAATAATTTACTATAGAAAAGGCAATCCCTGGCGTATTTAAAATTTGCGACAGTAGAAAATTATTTTTTGAATAATTTACTATAGAAAAGGCAATCCCTGGCGTAATTAAAATTTGCGACAGTAAAAAATTATTTTTTGAATAATTTACTATAGAAAAGGCAATCCCTGGCGCAATTACAATTTGCGACAGTAGAAAATTATTTTTTGAATAATTTACTATAGAAAAGGCAATCCCTGGCGTAATTAAAATTTGCGACAGAAGAAAATTATTTTTTGAATAATTTACTATAGAAAAGGCAATCTCTGGCGTATTTAAAATTTGCGACAGTAAAAAATTATTTTTTGAATAATTTACTATAGAAAAGGCAATCCCTGGCGTAATTAAAATTTGCGACAGTATAAAATTATTGTTTGAATAATTTACTATAGAAAAGGCAATCCCTGGCGCAATTAAAATTTGCGACAGTAAAAAATTATTTTTTGCAAAATTTACTATAGAAAAGGCAATCCCTGGTGTAATTAAAATTTGCGACAGTATAAAATAATTTTTTGAATAATTTACTATAGAAAAGGCAATCCCTGGCGTAATTAAAATTTGCGACAGTAGAAAATTATTTTTTGAATAATTTACTATAGAAAAGGCAATCCCTGGCGTAATTAAAATTTGCGACAGTATAAAATTATTTTTTGAATAATTTACTATAGAAAAGGCAATCCCTGGCGCAATTAAAATTTGCAACAGTAAAAAATTATTTTTTGCAAAATTTACTGTAGAAAAGGCAATCCCTGGCGGATTTGAAATTTGCGAGAGTAAAAAATTATTTTTTGAATAATTTACTATAGAAAAGGCAATCCCTGGCGCAATAAAAATTTGCGACAGTAAAAAATTATTTTTTGAATAATTTACTATAGAAAAGGCAATCCCTGGCGTAATTAAAATTTGCGACAGTTGAAAATTATTTTTTGAATAATTTACTATAGAAAAGGAAATCCCTGGCGTAATTAAAATTTGCGACAGTTGAAAATTATTTTTTGAATAATTTACTATAGAAAAGGCAATCCCTGGCGTAATTAAAATTTGCGACAGTAGAATATTATTTTTTGAATAATTTACTGTAGAAAAGGCAATCCCTGGCGTAATTAAAATTTGCGACAGTAGAAAATTATTTTTTGAATAATTTACTATAGAAAAGGTAATCCCTGGCGTAATTAAAATTTGCGACAGTATAAAATTATTTTTTGCAAAATTTACTATAGAAAAGCAACCCTTGGCGGAATTAAAATTTGCGACAGTAAGAAATTAATTTGTGAGAAATTTACTATAGAAAAGGCAATCCCTGGGATATTTAAAATTTGCGACAGTTGGAAATTATTTTTTGAATAATTTACTATAGAAAAGGCAATCCCTGGCGTAATTAAAATTTGCGACAGTTGAAAATTATTTTTTGAATAATTTACTATAGAAAAGGCAATCCCTGGCGTAATTAAAATTTGCGACAGTTGAAAATTATTTTTTGAATAATTTACTATAGAAAAGGCAATCCCTGGAGTAATTAAAATTGGCGACAGTAGAAAATTATTTTTTGAATAATTTTCTGCAGAAAAGGCAATCCCTGGCGCAATTAAAATTTGCGACAGTAAAAAATTATTTTTTGTAAAATTTACTATAGAAAAGGCAATCCCTGGCGCACTTAAAATTTGCGACAGTATAAAATTATTTTTTGAATAATTTACTATAGAAAAGGCAATCCCTGGCGTAATTAAAATTTGCGACAGTATAAAATTATTTTTTGAATAATTTACTATAGAAAAGGCAATCCCTGGCGCACTTAAAATTTGCGACAGTATAAAATTATTTTTTGAATAATTTACTATAGAAAAGGCAATCCCTGGCGTAATTAAAATTTGCGACAGTAGAAAATTAATTTTTGAATAATTTACTATAGAAAAGGCAATCCCTGGCGTAATTAAAATTTGCGACAGTATAAAATTATTTTTTGCAAAATTTACTATAGAAAAGGCAACCCCTGGCGTAATTAAAATTTGCGACAATAAGAAATTAATTTGTGAGAAATTTACTATAGAAAAGGCAATCCCTGGGATATTTAAAATTTGCGACAGTTGAAAATTATTTTTTGAATAATTTACTATAGAAAAGGCAATCCCTGGCGTAATTAAAATTTGCGACAGTAAAAAATTATTTTTTGAGAAATTTACTATAGAAAAGGCAATCCCTGGGATATTTAAAATTTGCGACAGTATAAAATTATTTTTTGAATAATTTACTATAGAAAAGGCAATCCCTGGCGTAATTAAAATTTGCGACAGTTGAAAATTATTTTTTGAATAATTTACTATAGAAAAGGCAATCCCTGGCGTAATTAAAATTTGCGACCGTTGAAAATTATTTTTTGAATAATTTACTATAGAAAAGGCAATCCCTGGCGTAATTAAAATTTGCGACAGTAAAAAATTATTTTTTGAGAAATTTACTATAGAAAAGGCAATCCCTGGGATATTTAAAATTTGCGACAGTATAAAATTATTTTTTGAATAATTTACTATAGAAAAGGCAATCCCTGTCGTAATTAAAATTTGCGACAGTTGAAAATTATTTTTTGAATAATTTACTATAGAAAAGGCAATCCCTGGCGTAATTAAAATTTGCGACAGTAAAAAATTATTTTTTTGCAAAATTTACTATAGAAAAGGCAATCCCTGGCGTAATTAAAATTTGCAACAGTAAAAAATTATTTTTTGAATAATTTACTATAGAAAAGGCAAACCCTGGCGCACTTAAAATTGGCGACAGTTGAAAATTATTTTTTGAATAATTTACTATAGAAAAGGCAATCCCTGGCGTAATTAAAATTTCCGACAGTAGAAAATTATTTTTTGAATAATTTACTATAGAAAAGGCAATCCCTGGCGCACTTAAAATTTGCGACAGTAAAAAATTATTTTTTGAATAATTTACTATAGAAAAGGCAATCCCTGGCGTAATTAAAATTTGCGACAGTTGAAAATTATTTTTTGAATAATTTACTATAGAAAAGGCAATCCCTGGCGTAATTAAAATTTGCGACAGTTGAAAATTATTTTTTGAATAATTTACTATAGAAAAGGCAATCCCTGGCGTAATTAAAATTTGCGACAGTTGAAAATTATTTTTTGAATAATTTACTATAGAAAAGGCAATCCCTGGCGTAATTAAAATTGGCGACAGTAGAAAATTATTTTTTGAATAATTTACTGCAGAAAAGGCAATCCCTGGCGCAATTAAAATTTGCGACAGTAAAAAATTATTTTTTGTAAAATTTACTATAGAAAAGGCAATCCCTGGCGCACTTAAAATTTGCGACAGTATAAAATTATTTTTTGAATAATTTACTATAGAAAAGGCAATCCCTGGCGTAATTAAAATTTGCGACAGTATAATATTATTTTTTGAATAATTTACTATAGAAAAGGCAATCCCTGGCGCACTTAAAATTTGCGACAGTATAAAATTATTTTTTGAATAATTTACTATAGAAAAGGCAATCCCTGGCGTAATTAAAATTTGCGACAGTAGAAAATTATTTTTTGAATAATTTACTATAGAAAAGGCAATCCCTGTCGTAATTAAAATTTGCGACAGTTGAAAATTATTTTTTGAATAATTTACTATAGAAAAGGCAATCCCTGGCGTAATTAAAATTTGCGACAGTAGAAAATTATTTTTTGAATAATTTACTATAGAAAAGGCAATCCCTGGCGTATTTAAAATTTGCGACAGTAAAAAATTATTTTTTGAGAAATTTACTATAGAAAAGGCAATCCCTGGGATATTTAAAATTTGCGACAGTATAAAATTATTTTTTGAATAATTTACTATAGAAAAGGCAATCCCTGGCGTAATTAAAATTTGCGACAGTTGAAAATTATTTTTTGAATAATTTACTATAGAAAAGGCAATCCCTGGCGTAATTAAAATTTGCGACCGTTGAAAATTATTTTTTGAATAATTTACTATAGAAAAGGCAATCCCTGGCGTAATTAAAATTTGCGACAGTAAAAAATTATTTTTTGAAATTTACTATAGAAAAGGCAATCCCTGGGATATTTAAAATTTGCGACAGTATAAAATTATTTTTTGAATAATTTACTATAGAAAAGGCAATCCCTGTCGTAATTAAAATTTGCGACAGTTGAAAATTATTTTTTGAATAATTTACTATAGAAAAGGCAATCCCTGGCGTAATTAAAATTTGCGACAGTAAAAAATTATTTTTTTGCAAAATTTACTATAGAAAAGGCAATCCCTGGCGTAATTAAAATTTGCAACAGTAAAAAATTATTTTTTGAATAATTTACTATAGAAAAGGCAAACCCTGGCCCGGCGCACTTAAAATTTGCGACAGTTGAAAATTATTTTTTGAATAATTTACTATAGAAAAGGCAATCCCTGGAGTAATTAAAATTTCCGACAGTAGAAAATTATTTTTTGAATAATTTACTATAGAAAAGGCAATCCCTGGCGCACTTAAAATTTGCGACAGTAAAAAATTATTTTTTGAATAATTTACTATAGAAAAGGCAATCCCTGGCGTAATTAAAATTTGCGACAGTTGAAAATTATTTTTTGAATAATTTACTATAGAAAAGGCAATCCCTGGCGTAATTAAAATTTGCGACAGTTGAAAATTATTTTTTGAATAATTTACTATAGAAAAGGCAATCCCTGGCGTAATTAAAATTTGCGACAGTTGAAAATTATTTTCTGAATAATTTACTATAGAAAAGGCAATCCCTGGCGTAATTAAAATTGGCGACAGTAGAAAATTATTTTTTGAATAATTTACTGCAGAAAAGGCAATCCCTGGCGCAATTAAAATTTGCGACAGTAAAAAATTATTTTTTGTAAAATTTACTATAGAAAAGGCAATCCCTGGCGCACTTAAAATTTGCGACAGTATAAAATTATTTTTTGAATAATTTACTATAGAAAAGGCAATCCCTGGCGTAATTAAAATTTGCGACAGTATAAAATTATTTTTTGAATAATTTACTATAGAAAAGGCAATCCCTGGCGCACTTAAAATTTGCGACAGTATAAAATTATTTTTTGAATAATTTACTATAGAAAAGGCAATCCCTGGCGTAATTAAAATTTGCGACAGTAGAAAATTATTTTTTGAATAATTTACTATAGAAAAGGCAATCCCTGTCGTAATTAAAATTTGCGACAGTTGAAAATTATTTTTTGAATAATTTACTATAGAAAAGGCAATCCCTGGCGTAATTAAAATTTGCGACAGTAGAAATTTATTTTTTGAATAATTTACTATAGAAAAGGCAATCCCTGGCGTATTTAAAATTTGCGACAGTAAAAAATTAATTTGTGAGAAATTTACTATAGAAAAGGCAATCCCTGGGATATTTAAAATTTGCGACAGTAAAAAATTATTTTTTTGCAAAATTTACTATAGAAAAGGCAATCCCTGGCGTATTTAAAATTTGCGACAGTAGAAAACTATTTTTTGAAAAGTTTACTATAGAAAAGGCAATCCCTGGCGTAATTAAAATTTGCGACAGTAAAAAATTATTTTTTGAATAATTTGCTATAGAAAAGGCAATCCCTGGCGCACTTAAAATTTGCGACAGTAAAAAATTAATTTGTGAGAAATTTACTATAGAAAAGGCAATCCCTGGCGTAATTAAAACTTGCGATAGTAAAAAATTATTTTTTGAATAATTTACTATAGAAAAGGCAACCCCTGGCGGATTTGAAATTTGCGACAGTAAAAAATTATTTTTTGAATAATTTACTATAGAAAAGGAAATCCCTGGCGTAATTAAAATTTGCGACAGTATAAAATTATTTTTTGAATAATTTACTATAGAAAAGGCAATCCCTGGCGTAATTAAAATTTGCTACAGTAGAAAATTATTTTTTGAATAATTTACTATAGAAAAGGCAATCCCTGGCGTAATTAAAATTTGCGACAGTAGAAAATTATTTTTTGAATAATTTACTATAGAAAAGGCAATCCCTGGTGTATTTAAAATTTGCGACAGTAAAAAATTAATTTGTGAGAAATTTACTATAGAAAAGGCAATGCCTGGGATGTTTAAAATTTGCGACAGTAAAAAATTATTTTTTTGCAAAATTTACTATAGAAAAGGCAATCCCTGGCGTAATTAAAATTTGCAACAGTAAAAAATTATTTTTTGAATAATTTACTATAGAAAAGGCAAACCCTGGCGCACTTAAAATTTGCGACAGTTGAAAATTATTTTTTGAATAATTTACTATAGAAAAGGCAATCCCTGGCGTAATTAAAATTTCCGACAGTTGAAAATTATTTTTTGAATAATTTACTATAGAAAAGGCAATCCCTGGCGTAATTAAAATTTGCGACAGTTGAAAATTATTTTTTGAATAATTTACTATAGAAAAGGCAATCCCTGGCGTAATTAAAATTTGCGACAGTTGAAAATTATTTTTTGAATAATTTACTATAGAAAAGGCAATCCCTGGCGTAATTAAAATTGGCGACAGTAGAAAATTATTTTTTGAATAATTTACTGCAGAAAAGGCAATCCCTGGCGCAATTAAAATTTGCGACAGTAAAAAATTATTTTTTGTAAAATTTACTATAGAAAAGGCAATCCCTGGCGCACTTAAAATTTGCGACAGTATAAAATTATTTTTTGAATAATTTACTATAGAAAAGGCAATCCCTGGCGTAATTAAAATTTGCGACAGTATAATATTATTTTTTGAATAATTTACTATAGAAAAGGCAATCCCTGGCGCACTTAAAATTTGCGACAGTATAAAATTATTTTTTGAATAATTTACTATAGAAAAGGCAATCCCTGGCGTAATTAAAATTTGCGACAGTAGAAAATTATTTTTTGAATAATTTACTATAGAAAAGGCAATCCCTGTCGTAATTAAAATTTGCGACAGTTGAAAATTATTTTTTGAATAATTTACTATAGAAAAGGCAATCCCTGGCGTAATTAAAATTTGCGACAGTAGAAAATTATTTTTTGAATAATTTACTATAGAAAAGGCAATCCCTGGCGTATTTAAAATTTGCGACAGTAAAAAATTATTTTTTGAGAAATTTACTATAGAAAAGGCAATCCCTGGGATATTTAAAATTTGCGACAGTATAAAATTATTTTTTGAATAATTTACTATAGAAAAGGCAATCCCTGGCGTAATTAAAATTTGCGACAGTTGAAAATTATTTTTTGAATAATTTACTATAGAAAAGGCAATCCCTGGCGTAATTAAAATTTGCGACCGTTGAAAATTATTTTTTGAATAATTTACTATAGAAAAGGCAATCCCTGGCGTAATTAAAATTTGCGACAGTAAAAAATTATTTTTTGAAATTTACTATAGAAAAGGCAATCCCTGGGATATTTAAAATTTGCGACAGTATAAAATTATTTTTTGAATAATTTACTATAGAAAAGGCAATCCCTGTCGTAATTAAAATTTGCGACAGTTGAAAATTATTTTTTGAATAATTTACTATAGAAAAGGCAATCCCTGGCGTAATTAAAATTTGCGACAGTAAAAAATTATTTTTTTGCAAAATTTACTATAGAAAAGGCAATCCCTGGCGTAATTAAAATTTGCAACAGTAAAAATTATTTTTTGAATAATTTACTATAGAAAAGGCAAACCCTGGCCCGGCGCACTTAAAATTTGCGACAGTTGAAAATTATTTTTTGAATAATTTACTATAGAAAAGGCAATCCCTGGAGTAATTAAAATTTCCGACAGTAGAAAATTATTTTTTGAATAATTTACTATAGAAAAGGCAATCCCTGGCGCACTTAAAATTTGCGACAGTAAAAAATTATTTTTTGAATAATTTACTATAGAAAAGGCAATCCCTGGCGTAATTAAAATTTGCGACAGTTGAAAATTATTTTTTGAATAATTTACTATAGAAAAGGCAATCCCTGGCGTAATTAAAATTTGCGACAGTTGAAAATTATTTTTTGAATAATTTACTATAGAAAAGGCAATCCCTGGCGTAATTAAAATTTGCGACAGTTGAAAATTATTTTCTGAATAATTTACTATAGAAAAGGCAATCCCTGGCGTAATTAAAATTGGCGACAGTAGAAAATTATTTTTTGAATAATTTACTGCAGAAAAGGCAATCCCTGGCGCAATTAAAATTTGCGACAGTAAAAAATTATTTTTTGTAAAATTTACTATAGAAAAGGCAATCCCTGGCGCACTTAAAATTTGCGACAGTATAAAATTATTTTTTGAATAATTTACTATAGAAAAGGCAATCCCTGGCGTAATTAAAATTTGCGACAGTATAAAATTATTTTTTGAATAATTTACTATAGAAAAGGCAATCCCTGGCGCACTTAAAATTTGCGACAGTATAAAATTATTTTTTGAATAATTTACTATAGAAAAGGCAATCCCTGGCGTAATTAAAATTTGCGACAGTAGAAAATTATTTTTTGAATAATTTACTATAGAAAAGGCAATCCCTGTCGTAATTAAAATTTGCGACAGTTGAAAATTATTTTTTGAATAATTTACTATAGAAAAGGCAATCCCTGGCGTAATTAAAATTTGCGACAGTAGAAATTTATTTTTTGAATAATTTACTATAGAAAAGGCAATCCCTGGCGTATTTAAAATTTGCGACAGTAAAAAATTAATTTGTGAGAAATTTACTATAGAAAAGGCAATCCCTGGGATATTTAAAATTTGCGACAGTAAAAAATTATTTTTTTGCAAAATTTACTATAGAAAAGGCAATCCCTGGCGTATTTAAAATTTGCGACAGTAGAAAACTATTTTTTGAAAAGTTTACTATAGAAAAGGCAATCCCTGGCGTAATTAAAATTTGCGACAGTAAAAAATTATTTTTTGAATAATTTGCTATAGAAAAGGCAATCCCTGGCGCACTTAAAATTTGCGACAGTAAAAAATTAATTTGTGAGAAATTTACTATAGAAAAGGCAATCCCTGGCGTAATTAAAACTTGCGATAGTAAAAAATTATTTTTTGAATAATTTACTATAGAAAAGGCAACCCCTGGCGGATTTGAAATTTGCGACAGTAAAAAATTATTTTTTGAATAATTTACTATAGAAAAGGAAATCCCTGGCGTAATTAAAATTTGCGACAGTATAAAATTATTTTTTGAATAATTTACTATAGAAAAGGCAATCCCTGGCGTAATTAAAATTTGCTACAGTAGAAAATTATTTTTTGAATAATTTACTATAGAAAAGGCAATCCCTGGCGTAATTAAAATTTGCGACAGTAGAAAATTATTTTTTGAATAATTTACTATAGAAAAGGCAATCCCTGGTGTATTTAAAATTTGCGACAGTAAAAAATTAATTTGTGAGAAATTTACTATAGAAAAGGCAATGCCTGGGATGTTTAAAATTTGCGACAGTAAAAAATTATTTTTTTGCAAAATTTACTATAGAAAAGGCAATCCCTGGCGTAATTAAAATTTGCAACAGTAAAAAATTATTTTTTGAATAATTTACTATAGAAAAGGCAAACCCTGGCGCACTTAAAATTTGCGACAGTTGAAAATTATTTTTTGAATAATTTACTATAGAAAAGGCAATCCCTGGCGTAATTAAAATTTCCGACAGTAGAAAATTATTTTTTGAATAATTTACTATAGAAAAGGCAATCCCTGGCGCACTTAAAATTTGCGACAGTAAAAAATTATTTTTTGAATAATTTACTATAGAAAAGGCAATCCCTGGCGTAATTAAAATTTGCGACAGTTGAAAATTATTTTTTGAATAATTTACTATAGAAAAGGCAATCCTTGGCGTAATTAAAATTTGCGACAGTTGAAAATTATTTTTTGAATAATTTACTATAGAAAAGGCAATCCCTGGCGTAATTAAAATTTGCGACAGTAGAAAATTATTTTTTGAATAATTTACTGTAGAAAAGGCAATCCCTGGCGTAATTAAAATTTGCGACAGTAGAAAATTATTTTTTGAATAATTTACTGCAGAAAAGGCAATCCCTGGCGCAATTAAAATTTGCGACAGTAAAAAATTATTTTTTGTAAAATTTACTATAGAAAAGGCAATCCCTGGCGCACTTAAAATTTGCGACAGTATAAAATTATTTTTTGAATAATTTACTGTAGAAAAGGCAATCCCTGGCGTAATTAAAATTTGCGACAGTAGAAAATTATTTTTTGAATAATTTACTGCAGAAAAGGCAATCCCTGGCGCAATTAAAATTTGCGACAGTAAAAAATTATTTTTTGTAAAATTTACTATAGAAAAGGCAATCCCTGGCGCACTTAAAATTTGCGACAGTATAAAATTATTTTTTGAATAATTTACTATAGAAAAGGCAATCCCTGGCGTAATTAAAATTTGCGACAGTATAAAATTATTTTTTGAATAATTTACTATAGAAAAGGCAATCCCTGGCGCACTTAAAATTTGCGACAGTATAAAATTATTTTTTGAATAATTTACTATAGAAAAGGCAATCCCTGGCGTAATTAAAATTTGCGACAGTAGAAAATTATTTTTTGAATAATTTACTATAGAAAAGGTAATCCCTGGCGTAATTAAAATTTGCGACAGTATAAAATTATTTTTTGCAAAATTTACTATAGAAAAGCAACCCGTGGCGGAATTAAAATTTGCGACAGTAAGAAATTAATTTGTGAGAAATTTACTATAGAAAAGGCAATCCCTGGGATATTTAAAATTTGCGACAGTTGGAAATTATTTTTTGAATAATTTACTATAGAAAAGGCAATCCCTGGCGTAATTAAAATTTGCGACAGTTGAAAATTATTTTTTGAATAATTTACTATAGAAAAGGCAATCCCTGGCGTAATTAAAATTTGCGACAGTTGAAAATTATTTTTTGAATAATTTACTATAGAAAAGGCAATCCCTGGCGTAATTAAAATTGGCGACAGTAGAAAATTATTTTTTGAATAATTTACTGCAGAAAAGGCAATCCCTGGCGCAATTAAAATTTGCGACAGTAAAAAATTATTTTTTGTAAAATTTACTATAGAAAAGGCAATCCCTGGCGCACTTAAAATTTGCGACAGTATAAAATTATTTTTTGAATAATTTACTATAGAAAAGGCAATCCCTGGCGTAATTAAAGTTTGCGACAGTATAAAATTATTTTTTGAATAATTTACTATAGAAAAGGCAATCCCTGGCGCACTTAAAATTTGCGACAGTATAAAATTATTTTTTGAATAATTTACTATAGAAAAGGCAATCCCTGGCGTAATTAAAATTTGCGACAGTAGAAAATTATTTTTTGAATAATTTACTATAGAAAAGGCAATCCCTGGCGTAATTAAAATTTGCGACAGTATAAAATTATTTTTTGCAAAATTTACTATAGAAAAGGCAACCCCTGGCGTAATTAAAATTTGCGACAGTAAGAAATTAGTTTGTG
This sequence comes from Dioctria linearis, assembly GCA_963930735.1. NCBI lineage: Eukaryota > Metazoa > Arthropoda > Insecta > Diptera > Asilidae > Dioctria > Dioctria linearis. Next base: position 21,302 of record CAWVNZ010001978.1, read on the forward strand.
AGAAATTTACTATAGAAAAGGCAATCCCTGGGATATTTAAAATTTGCGACAGTTGAAAATTATTTTTTGAATAATTTACTATAGAAAAGGCAATCCCTGGCGTAATTAAAATTTGCGACAGTAAAAAATTATTTTTTGAGAAATTTACTATAGAAAAGGCAATCCCTGGGATATTTAAAATTTGCGACAGTATAAAATTATTTTTTGAATAATTTACTATAGAAAAGGCAATCCCTGGCGTAATTAAAATTTGCGACAGTTGAAAATTATTTTTTGAATAATTTACTATAGAAAAGGCAATCCCTGGCGTAATTAAAATTTGCGACCGTTGAAAATTATTTTTTGAATAATTTACTATAGAAAAGGCAATCCCTGGCGTAATTAAAATTTGCGACAGTAAAAAATTATTTTTTGAGAAATTTACTATAGAAAAGGCAATCCCTGGGATATTTAAAATTTGCGACAGTATAAAATTATTTTTTGAATAATTTACTATAGAAAAGGCAATCCCTGTCGTAATAAAAATTTGCGACAGTTGAAAATTATTTTTTGAATAATTTGCTATTGAAAAGGCAATCCCTGGCGTAATTAAAATTTGCGACAGTTGAAAATTATTTTTTGAATAATTTACTATAGAAAAGGCAATCCCTGGCGTAATTAAAATTTGCGACCGTTGAAAATTATTTTTTGAATAATTTACTATAGAAAAGGCAATCCCTGGCGTAATTAAAATTTGCGACAGTTGAAAATTATTTTTTGAATAATTTACTATAGAAAAGGCAATCCCTGGCGTAATTAAAATTTGCGACAGTAGAAAATTATTTTTTGAATAATTTACTATAGAAAAGGCAATCCCTGGCGTATTTAAAATTTGCGACAGTAAAAAATTAATTTGTGAGAAATTTACTATAGAAAAGGCAATCCCTGGGATATTTAAAATTTGCGACAGTAAAAAATAATTTTTTTGCAAAATTTACTATAGAAAAGGCAATCCCTGGCGTATTTAAAATTTGCGACAGTAAAAAATTATTTTTTGAATAATTTACTATAGAAAAGGCAATCCCTGGCGCAATTAAAATTTGATACAGTAGAAAATTATTTTTTGAATAATTTACTGTAGAAAGGCAATCCCTGGCGCACTTAAAATTTGCGACAGTATAAAATTATTTTTTGAATAATTTACTATAGAAAAGGCAATCCCTGGCGTATTTAAAATTTGCGACAGTAAAAATTTATTTTTTGAATAATTTACTATAGAAAAGGCAATCCCAGGCGCAATTACAATTTGCGACAGTAGAAAATTATTTTTTTAATAATTTACTATAGAAGAGGCAATCCCTGGCGTAATTAAAATTTGCGACAGTAGAAAATTATTTTTTGAATAATTTACTATAGAAAAGGCAATCCCTGGCGTATTTAAAATTTGCGACAGTAAAAAATTATTTTTTGAATAATTTACTATAGAAAAGGCAATCCCTGGCGGATTTGAAATTTGCGACAGTAAAAAATTATTTTTTGAATAATTTACTATAGAAAAGGCAATCCCTGGCGTAATTAAAATTTGCGACAGTAGAAAATTATTTTTTGAAAAGTTTACTATAGAAAAGGCAATCCCTGGCGTAATTAAAATTTGCGACAGTAAAAAATTATTTTTTGAATAATTTGCTATAGAAAAGGCAATCCCTGGCGCACTTAAAATTTGCGACAATAAAAAATTAATTTGTGAGAAATTTACTATAGAAAAGGCAATCCCTGGCGTAATTAAAACTTGCGATAGTAAAAAATTATTTTTTGAATAATTTACTATAGAAAAGGCAACCCCTGGCGGATTTGAAATTTGCGACAGTAAAAAATTATTTTTTGAATAATTTACTATAGAAAAGGAAATCCCTGGCGTAATTAAAATTTGCGACAGTATAAAATTATTTTTTGAATAATTTACTATAGAAAAGGCAATCCCTGGCGTAATTAAAATTTGCTACAGTAGAAAATTATTTTTTGAATAATTTACTATACAAAAGGCAATCCCTGGCGTAATTAAAATTTGCGACAGTAGAAAATTATTTTTTGAATAATTTACTATAGAAAAGGCAATCCCTGGTGTATTTAAAATTTGCGACAGTAAAAAATTAATTTGTGAGAAATTTACTATAGAAAAGGCAATGCCTGGGATGTTTAAAATTTGCGACAGTAAAAAATTATTTTTTTGCAAAATTTACTATAGAAAAGGCAATCCCTGGCGTAATTAAAATTTGCAACAGTAAAAAATTATTTTTTGAATAATTTACTATAGAAAAGGCAAACCCTGGCGCACTTAAAATTTGCGACAGTTGAAAATTATTTTTTGAATAATTTACTATAGAAAAGGCAATCCCTGGCGTAATTAAAATTTCCGACAGTAGAAAATTATTTTTTGAATAATTTACTATAGAAAAGGCAATCCCTGGCGCACTTAAAATTTGCGACAGTAAAAAATTATTTTTTGAATAATTTACTATAGAAAAGGCAATCCCTGGCGTAATTAAAATTTGCGACAGTATAAAATTATTTTTTGAATAATTTACTATAGAAAAGCAATCCCTGGCGCACTTAAAATTTGCGACAGTAAAAAATTATTTTTTGAATAATTTACTATAGAAAAGGCAATCCCTGGCGTAATTAAAATTGGCGACAGTAAAAAATTATTTTTTGAATAATTTACTATAGAAAAGGCAATCCCTGGCGTAATTAAAATTTGCGACAGTATAAAATTATTTTTTGAATAATTTACTATAGAAAAGGCAACCCCTGGCTCACTTAAAATTTGCGACAGTATAAAATTATTTTTTGAATAATTAACTATAGAAAAGGCAATCCCTGGCGCAATTACAACTTGCGACAGTTGAAAATTATTTTTTGAATAATTTACTATAGAAAAGGCAATCCCTGGCGCAATTAAAATTTGCGACAGTAAAAAATAATTTTTTGCAAAATTTACTATAGAACAGGCAATCCCTGGCGCACTTAAAATTTGCGACAGTAAAAAATTATTTTTTGAATAATTTACTATAGAAAAGGCAATCCCTGGCGTAATTAAAATTTGCGACAGTTGAAAATTATTTTTTGAATAATTTACTATAGAAAAGGCAATCCCTGGCGTAATTAAAATTTGCGACAGTAAAAAATTATTTTTTGAATAATTTACTATAGAAAAGGCAATCCCTGGCGTAATTAAAATTTGCGACAGTTGAAAATTATTTTTTGAATAATTTACTATAGAAAAGGCAATCCCTGGCGTAATTAAAATTTGCGACAGTAGAAAATTATTTTTTGAATAATTTACTATAGAAAAGGCAATCCCTGGCGTAATTAAAATTTGCGACAGTATAAAATTATTTTTTGAATAATTTACTATAGAAAAGGCAATCCCTGGCGTAATTAAAATTAGCGACAGTAGAAAATTATTTTTTGAATAATTTACTATAGAAAAGGCAATCCCTGGTGTAATTAAAATTTGCGCAGTAGAAAATTATTTTTTGAATAATTTACTATAGAAAAGGCAATCCCTGGCGTAATTAAAATTTGCGACAGTATAAAATTATTTTTTGAATAATTTACTATAGAAAAGGCAATCCCTGGCGTAATTAAAATTTGCGACAGTAGAAAATTATTTTTTGAATAATTTACTATAGAAAAGGCAATCCCTGGCGTATTTAAAATTTGCGACAGTAGAAAATTATTTTTTGAATAATTTACTATAGAAAAGGCAATCCCTGGCGTAATTAAAATTTGCGACAGTAAAAAATTATTTTTTGAATAATTTACTATAGAAAAGGCAATCCCTGGCGTAATTAAAATTTGCGACAGTTGAAAATTATTTTTTGAATAATTTACTATAGAAAAGGCAATCCCTGGCGTAATTAAAATTTGCGACAGTAGAAAATTATTTTTTGAATAATTTACTATAGAAAAGGCAATCCCTGGCGTAATTAAAATCTGCGACAGTATAAAATTATTTTTTGAATAATTTGCTATAGAAAAGGCAATCCCTGGCGTAATTAAAATTTGCGACAGTAGAAAATAATTTTTTGAATAATTTACTATAGAAAAGGCAATCCCTGGTGTAATTAAAATTTGCGACAGTAGAAAATTATTTTTTGAATAATTTACTATAGAAAAGGCAATCCCTGGCGTAATTAAAATTTGCGACAGTATAAAATTATTTTTTGAATAATTTACTATAGAAAAGGCAATCCCTGGCGTAATTAAAATTTGCGACAGTAGAAAATTATTTTTTGAATAATTTACTATAGAAAAGGCAGTCCCTGGCGGAATTAAAATTTGCGACAGTAGAAAATTATTTTTTGAATAATTTACTATAGAAAAGGCAATCCCTGGCGTAATTAAAATTTGCGACAGTATAAAATTATTTTTTGAATAATTTACTATAGAAAAGGCAATCCCTGGCGTAATTAAAATTTGCGACAGTAGAAAATTATTTTTTGAATAATTTACTATAGAAAAGGCAATCCCTGGCGTAATTAAAATTTGCGACAGTTGAAAATTATTTTTTGAATAATTTACTATAGAAAAGGCAATCCCTGGCGTAATTAAAATTTGCGACAGTAGAAAATTATTTTTTGAATAATTTACTATAGAAAAGGCAATCCCTGGCGTAATTAAAATTTGCGACAGTATAAAATTATTTTTTCAATCATTTACTATAGAAAAGGCAATCCCTGGCGTAATTAAAATTTGCGACAATAGAAAATTATTTTTTGAATAATTTACTATAGAAAAGGCAATCCCTGGCGTAATTAAAATTTGCGACAGTAGAAAATTATTTTTTGAATAATTTACTATAGAAAAGGCAATCCCTGGCGCTATTAAAATTTGCGACAGTAAAAAATTATTTTTTGCAAAATTTACTATAGAAAAGGCAATCCCTGGCGCACTTAAAATTTGCGACAGTAAAAAATTATTTTTTGAATAATTTACTATAGAAAAGGCAATCCCTGGCGTAATTAAAATTTGCGACAGTTGAAAATTATTTTTTGAATAATTTACTATAGAAAAGGCAATCCCTGGCGTATTTAAAATTTGCGACAGTATAAAATTAATTTTTGAAAAATTTACTGTAGAAAAGTCAATCCCTGGCGCAATTAAAATTTGCGACAGTAAAAAATTATTTTTTGAATAATTTACTATAGAAAAGGCAATCCCTGGCATAATTAAAATTTGCGACAAGAGAAAATTATTTTTTGAATAATTTACTATAGAAAAGGCAATCCCTGGCGTAATTAAAATTTGCGACAGTAAAAAATTATTTTTTGAATAATTTACTACAGAAAAGGCAATCCTTGGCGCAATTACAATTTGCGACAGTAGAAAATTATTTTTTGAATAATTTACTATAGAAAAGGCAATCCCTGGCGTAATTAAAATTTGCGACAGTAGAAAATTATTTTTTGAATAATTTACTATAGAAAAGGCAATCCCTGGCGTATTTAAAATTTGCGACAGTAAAAAATTATTTTTTGAATAATTTACTATAGAAAAGGCAATCCTTGGCGCAATTACAATTTGCGACAATAGAAAATTATTTTTTGAATAATTTACTATAGAAAAGGCAATCCCTGGCGTAATTAAAATTTGCGACAGTAGAAAATTATTTTTTGAATAATTTACTATAGAAAAGGCAATCCCTGGCGTATTTAAAATTTGCGACAGTAAAAAATTATTTTTTGAATAATTTACTATAGAAAAGGCAATGCCTGGCGCACTTAAAATTTGCGACAGTAAAAAATTATTTTTTGAATAATTTACTATAGAAAAGGCAATCCCTGGCGCACTTAAAATTTGCGACAGTAAAAAATTATTTTTTGAATAATTTACTATAGAAATGGCAATCCCTGGCGTAATTAAAATTTGCGACAGTAAAAAATTATTTTTTGAATAATTTACTATAGAAAAGGCAATCCCTGGCGCACTTAAGATTTGCGACAGTAAAAAATTATTTTTTGAATAATTTACTATAGAAAAGGCAATCCCTGGCGCACTTAAAATTTGCGACAGTAAAAAATTATTTTTTGAATAATTTACTATAGAAAAGGCAATCCCTGGCGCACTTAAAATTTGCGACAGTAAAAAATTATTTTTTGAATAATTTACTATAGAAAAGGCAATCCCTGGCGTAATTAAAATTTGCGACAGTATAAAATTATTTTTTGAATAATTTACTATAGAAAAGGCAATCCCTGGCGTATTTAAAATTTGCGACAGTAAAAAATTATTTTTTGCAAAATTTACTATAGAAAAGGCAATCCCTGGCGTAATTAAAATTTGCGACAGTATAAAATTATTTTTTGAATAATTTACTATAGAAAAGGCAATCCGTGGCGTAATTAAAATTTGCGACAGTAGAAAATTATTTTTTGAATAATATACTATAGAAAAGGCGCAATTAAAATTTGCGACAGTAAAAAATTATTTTTTGCAAAATTTACTATAGAAAAGGCAATCCCTGGCGTAATTAAAATTTGCGACAGTAGACAATTATTTTTTGAATAATTTACTATAGAAAAGGCAATCCCTGGCGTATTTAAAATTTGCGACAGTAAAAAATTAATTTGTGAGAAATTTACTATAGAAAAGGCAATCCCTGGGATATTTAAAATTTGCGACAGTAAAAAATTATTTTTTTGCAAAATTTACTATAGAAAAGGCAATCCCTGGCGTATTTAAAATTTGCGACAGTAAAAAATTATTTTTTGAATAATTTACTATAGAAAAGGCAATCCCTGGCGTAATTAAAATTTGCGACTGTAAAAAATTATTTTTTGAATAATTTACTATAGAAAAGACAATCCCTGGCGCACTTAAAATTTGCGACAGTAAAAAATTATTTTTTGAATAATTTACTATAGAAAAGGCAATCCCTGGCGTAATTAAAATTTGCGACAGTAAAAAATTATTTTTGAATAATTTACTATAGAAAAGGCAAACCCTGGCGCACTTAAAATTTGCGACAGTAAAAAACTATTTTTTGAATAATTTACTATAGAAAAGGCAATCCCTGGCGTAATTAAAATTTGCGACAGTATAAAATTATTTTTTGAATAATTTACTATAGAAAAGGCAATCCCTGGCGTAATTAAAATTTGCGAGAGTAGAAAATTATTTTTTGAATAATTTACTATAGAAAAGGCAATCCCTGGCGTATTTAAAATTTGCGACAGTAAAAAATTATTTTTTGACTAATTTACTATAGAAAAGGCAATCCCTGGCGTAATTAAAATATGCGACAGTATAAAATTATTTTTTGAATAATTTACTATAGAAAAGGCAATCCCTGGCGCAATTAAAATTTGCGACAGTAAAAAATTATTTTTTGCAAAATTTACTATAGAAAAGGCAATACCTGGCGTAATTAAAATTTGCGACAGTATAAAATTATTTTTTGAATAATTTACTATAGAAAAGGCAGTCCCTGGCGTATTTAAAATTTGCGACAGTAAAAAATTATTTTTTGGAAAATTTACTATAGAAAAGGCAATCCCTGGCGTAATTAAAATTTGCGACAGTATAAAATTATTTTTTGAATAATTTACTATAGAAAAGGCAATCCCTGGCGTAATTAAAATTTGCGACAGTAGAAAATTATTTTTTGAATAATTTACTATAGAAAAGGCACTCCCTGGCGCAATTAAAATTTGCGATAGTAAAAAATTATTTTTTGAATAATTTACTATAGAAAAGGCAATCCCTGGCGCACTTAAAATTTGCGACAGTATAAAATTATTATTTGAATAATTTACTATAGAAAAGGCAATCCCTGGCGTAATTAAAATTTGCGACAGTATAAAATTATTTTTTGAATAATTTACTATAGAAAAGGCAATCCCTGGTGCACTTAAAATTTGCGACAGTATAAAATTATTTTTTGAATAATTTACTATAGAAAAGGCAATCCCTGGCGTAATTAAAATTTGCGACAGTAGAAAATTATTTTTTGAATAATTTACTATAGAAAAGGCAATCCCTGGCGTAATTAAAATTTGCGACAGTAAAAAATTATTTTTTGAATAATTTACTATAGAAAAGGCAATCCCTGGCGCAATTAAAATTTGCGACAGTAAAAAATTATTTTTTGAATAATTTTCTATAGAAAAGGCATTCCCTGGCGTAATTAAAATTTGCGACAGTAAGAAATTAATTTGTGAGAAATTTACTATAGAAAAGGCAATCCCTGGCGCAATTAAAATTTGCGATAGTAGAAAATTATTTTTTGAATAATTTACTGTAGAAAGGCAATCCCTGGCGCACTTAAAATTTGCGACAGTATAAAATTATTTTTTGAATAATTTACTATAGAAAAGGCAATCCCTGGCGTAATTAAAATTTGCGACAGTATAAAATTAATTTTTGAAAAATTTACTGTAGAAAAGGCAATCCCTGGCGCAATTAAAATTTGCGACAGTAAAAAATTATTTTTTGAATAATTTACTATAGAAAAGACAATCCCTGGCGCAATTAAAATTTGCGACAGTAAAAAATTATTTTTTGTATAATTTACTATAGAAAAGGCAATCCCTGGCGTAATTAAAATTTGCGACAGTAAAAAAATTATTTTTTGAATAATTTACTATAGAAAAGGCAATCCCTGGCGTAATTAAAATTTGCGACAGTTGAAAATTATGTTTTGAATAATTTACTATAGAAAAGGCAATCCCTGGCGCAATTAAAATTTTCGACAGTAAAAAATTATTTTTTGAATAATTTACTATAGAAAAGGCAATCCCTGGCGTAATTAAAATTTGCGACAGTAGAAAATTATTTTTTGAATAATTTACTATAGAAAAGGCAATCCCTGGCGTAATTAAAATTTGCGACAGTATAAAATTATTTTTTGAATAATTTACTATAGAAAAGGCAATCCCTGGCGTAATTATAATTTGCGACAGTAGAAAATTATTTTTTGAATAGTTTACTATAGAAAAGGCAATCCCTGGCGTATTTAAAATTTGCGACAGTAAAAAATTAATTTGTGAGAAATTTACTATAGAAAAGGCAATCCCTGGGATATTTAAAATTTGCGACAGTAAAAAATTATTTTTTTGCAAAATTTACTATAGAAAAGGCAATCCCTGGCGTATTTAAAATTTGCGACAGTAAAAAATTATTTTTTGAATAATTTACTATAGAAAAGGCAATCCCTGGGGTAATTAAAATTTGCGACAGTAGAAAATTATTTTTTGAATAATTTACTATAGAAAAGGCAATACCTGGCGTAATTAAAATTTGCGACAGTATAAAATTATTTTTTGAATAATTTACTATAGAAAAGGCAATCCCCTGGTGCACTTAAAATTTGCGACAGTATAAAATTATTTTTTGAATAATTTACTATAGAAAAGGCAATCCCTGGCGTAATTAAAATTTGCGACAGTAGAAAATTATTTTTTGAATAATTTACTATAGAAAAGGCAATCCCTGGCGTAATTAAAATTTGCGACAGTAAAAAATTATTTTTTGAATAATTTACTATAGAAAAGGCAATCCCTGGCGCAATTAAAATTTGCGACAGTAAAAAATTATTTTTTGAATAATTTTCTATAGAAAAGGCATTCCCTGGCGTAATTAAAATTTGCGACAGTAAGAAATTAATTTGTGAGAAATTTACTATAGAAAAGGCAATCCCTGGCGCAATTAAAATTTGCGATAGTAGAAAATTATTTTTTGAATAATTTACTGTAGAAAGGCAATCCCTGGCGCACTTAAAATTTGCGACAGTATAAAATTATTTTTTGAATAATTTACTATAGAAAAGGCAATCCCTGGCGTAATTAAAATTTGCGACAGTATAAAATTAATTTTTGAAAAATTTACTGTAGAAAAGGCAATCCCTGGCGCAATTAAAATTTGCGACAGTAAAAAATTATTTTTTGAATAATTTACTATAGAAAAGACAATCCCTGGCGCAATTAAAATTTGCGACAGTAAAAAATTATTTTTTGTATAATTTACTATAGAAAAGGCAATCCCTGGCGTAATTAAAATTTGCGACAGTAAAAAAAATTATTTTTTGAATAATTTACTATAGAAAAGGCAATCCCTGGCGTAATTAAAATTTGCGACAGTTGAAAATTATGTTTTGAATAATTTACTATAGAAAAGGCAATCCCTGGCGCAATTAAAATTTTCGACAGTAAAAAATTATTTTTTGAATAATTTACTATAGAAAAGGCAATCCCTGGCGTAATTAAAATTTGCGACAGTAGAAAATTATTTTTTGAATAATTTACTATAGAAAAGGCAATCCCTGGCGTAATTAAAATTTGCGACAGTATAAAATTATTTTTTGAATAATTTACTATAGAAAAGGCAATCCCTGGCGTAATTATAATTTGCGACAGTAGAAAATTATTTTTTGAATAGTTTACTATAGAAAAGGCAATCCCTGGCGTATTTAAAATTTGCGACAGTAAAAAATTAATTTGTGAGAAATTTACTATAGAAAAGGCAATCCCTGGGATATTTAAAATTTGCGACAGTAAAAAATTATTTTTTTGCAAAATTTACTATAGAAAAGGCAATCCCTGGCGTATTTAAAATTTGCGACAGTAAAAAATTATTTTTTGAATAATTTACTATAGAAAAGGCAAACCCTGGGGTAATTAAAATTTGCGACAGTAGAAAATTATTTTTTGAATAATTTACTATAGAAAAGGCAATACCTGGCGTAATTAAAATTTGCGACAGTATAAAATTATTTTTTGAATAATTTACTATAGAAAAGGCAGTCCCTGGCGTATTTAAAATTTGCGACAGTAAAAAATTATTTTTTGGAAAATTTACTACAGAAAAGGCAATCCCTGGCGTAATTAAAATTTGCGACAGTATAAAATTATTTTTTGAATAATTTACTATAGAAAAGGCAATCCCTGGCGTAATTAAAATTTGCGACAGTAGAAAATTATTTTTTGAATAATTTACTATAGAAAAGGCAATCCCTGGCGCAATTAAAATTTGCGATAGTAAAAAATTATTTTTTGAATAATTTACTATAGAAAAGGCAATCCCTGGCGCACTTAAAATTTGCGACAGTATAAAATTATTATTTGAATAATTTACTATAGAAAAGGCAATCCCTGGCGTAATTAAAATTTGCGACAGTATAAAATTATTTTTTGAATAATTTACTATAGAAAAGGCAATCCCTGGTGCACTTAAAATTTGCGACAGTATAAAATTATTTTTTGAATAATTTACTATAGAAAAGGCAATCCCTGGCGTAATTAAAATTTGCGACAGTAGAAAATTATTTTTTGAATAATTTACTATAGAAAAGGCAATCCCTGGCGTAATTAAAATTTGCGACAGTAAAAAATTATTTTTTGAATAATTTACTATAGAAAAGGCAATCCCTGGCGCAATTAAAATTTGCGACAGTAAAAAATTATTTTTTGAATAATTTTCTATAGAAAAGGCATTCCCTGGCGTAATTAAAATTTGCGACAGTAAGAAATTAATTTGTGAGAAATTTACTATAGAAAAGGCAATCCCTGGCGCAATTAAAATTTGCGATAGTAGAAAATTATTTTTTGAATAATTTACTGTAGAAAGGCAATCCCTGGCGCACTTAAAATTTGCGACAGTATAAAATTATTTTTTGAATAATTTACTATAGAAAAGGCAATCCCTGGCGTAATTAAAATTTGCGACAGTATAAAATTAATTTTTGAAAAATTTACTGTAGAAAAGGCAATCCCTGGCGCAATTAAAATTTGCGACAGTAAAAAATTTTTTTTTGAATAATTTACTATAGAAAAGACAATCCCTGGCGCAATTAAAATTTGCGACAGTAAAAAAATTATTTTTTGTATAATTTACTATAGAAAAGGCAATCCCTGGCGTAATTAAAATTTGCGACAGTAAAAAATTATTTTTTGAATAATTTACTATAGAAAAGGCAATCCCTGGCGTAATTAAAATTTGCGACAGTTGAAAATTATGTTTTGAATAATTTACTATAGAAAAGGCAATCCCTGGCGCAATTAAAATTTTCGACAGTAAAAAATTATTTTTTGAATAATTTACTATAGAAAAGGCAATCCCTGCGTAATTAAAATTTGCGACAGTAGAAAATTATTTTTTGAATAATTTACTATAGAAAAGGCAATCCCTGGCGTAATTAAAATTTGCGACAGTATAAAATTATTTTTTGAATAATTTACTATAGAAAAGGCAATCCCTGGCGTAATTATAATTTGCGACAGTAGAAAATTATTTTTTGAATAGTTTACTATAGAAAAGGCAATCCCTGGCGTATTTAAAATTTGCGACAGTAAAAAATTAATTTGTGAGAAATTTACTATAGAAAAGGCAATCCCTGGGATATTTAAAATTTGCGACAGTAAAAAATTATTTTTTTGCAAAATTTACTATAGAAAAGGCAATCCCTGGCGTATTTAAAATTTGCGACAGTAAAAAATTATTTTTTGAATAATTTACTATAGAAAAGGCAATCCCTGGGGTAATTAAAATTTGCGACAGTATAAAATTATTTTTTGAATAATTTACTATAGAAAAGGCAATCCCTGGCGTAATTAAAATTTGCGACAGTAGAAAATTATTTTTTGAATAGTTTACTATAGAAAAGGCAATCCCTGGCGTATTTAAAATTTGCGACAGTAAAAAATTAATTTGTGAGAAATTTACTATAGAAAAGGCAATCCCTGGGATATTTAAAATTTGCGACAGTAAAAAATTATTTTTTTGCAAAATTTACTATAGAAAAGGCAATCCCTGGCGTATTTAAAATTTGCGACAGTATAAAATTATTTTTTGAATAATTTACTATAGAAAAGGCAATCCCTGGCGTAATTAAAATTTGCGACAGTAGAAAATTACTTTTTGAATAATTTACCATAGAAAAGGCAATCCCTGGGATATTTAAAATTTGCGACAGTAAAAAATTATTTTTTTGAAAAATTTACTATAGAAAAGGCAATCCCTGGCGTATTTAAAATTTGCGACAGTAAAAAATTATTTTTTGAATAATTTACTATAGAAAAGGCAATCCCTGGCGCAATTAAAATTTGCGACAGTAGAAAATTAGTTTTTGAATAATTTACTGTAGAAAGGCAATCCCTGGCGCACTTAAAATTTGCGACAGTATAAAATTATTTTTTGAATAATTTACTATAGAAAAGGCAATCCCTGGCGTATTTAAAATTTGCGACAGTATAAAATTAATTTTTGAAAAATTTACTGTAGAAAAGGCAATCCCTGGCGCAATTAAAATTTGCGACAGTAAAAAATTATTTTTTGAATAATTTACTATAGAAAAGACAATCCCTGGCGTAATTAAAATTTGCGACAGTAGAAAATTATTTTTTGAATAATTTACTATAGAAAAGGCAATCCCTGGCGTAATTAAAATTTGCGACAGTAAAAAATTATTTTTTGAATAATTTACTATAGAAAAGGCAATCCCTGGCGCAATTACAATTTGCGACAGTTGAAAATTATTTTTTGAATAATTTACTATAGAAAAGGCAATCCCTGACCCAATTAAAATTTGCGACAGTAAAAAATTATTTTTTGCAAAATTTACTATAGAAAAGACAATCCCTGGCGTAATTAAAATTTGCGACAGTAGAAAATTATTTTTTGAATAATTTACTATAGAAAAGGCAATCCCTGGCGTAATTAAAATTTGCGACAGTAAAAAATTATTTTTTGAATAATTTACTATAGAAAAGCAATCCCTGGCGTAATTAAAATTTGCGACAGTTGAAAATTATTTTTTGAATAATTTACTATAGAAAAGGCAATCCCTGGCGTAATTAAAATTTGCGACAGTAAAAAATTATTTTTTGAATAATTTACTATAGAAAAGGCAATCCCTGGCGTAATTAAAATTTGCGACAGTTGAAAATTATTTTTTGAATAATTTACTATAGAAAAGGCAATCCCTGGCGTAATTAAAATTTGCGACAGTAGAAAATTATTTTTTGAATAATTTACTATAGAAAAGGCAATCCCTCGCGTAATTAAAATTTGCGACAGTATAAAATTATTTTTTGAATAATTTACTATAGAAAAGCAATCCCTGGCGTAATTAAAATTTGCGACAGTAGAAAATTATTTTTTGAATAGTTTACTATAGAAAAGGCAATCCCTGGCGTAATTAAAATTTGCGACAGTAGAAAATAATTTTTTGAATAATTTACTATAGAAAAGGCAATCCCTGGCGTATTTAAAATTTGCGACAGTAAAAAATTAATTTGTGAGAAATTTACTATAGAAAAGGCAATCCCTGGGATATTTAAAATTTGCGACAGTAGAAAATTATTTTTTGAATAGTTTACTATAGAAAAGGCAATCCCTGGCGTATTTAAAATTTGCGACAGTAAAAAATTATTTTTTGCAAAATTTACTATAGAAAAGGCAATCCCTGGCGTAATTAAAATTTGCGACAGTATAAAATTATTTTTTGAATAATTTACTATAGAAAAGGCAATCCCTGGCGTAATTAAAATTTGCGACAGTAGAAAATTATGTTTTGAATAATTTACTATAGAAAAGGCAATCCCTGGCGTAATTAAAATTTGCGACAGTATAAAATAATTTGTTGAATAATTTACTATAGAAAAGGCAATCCCTGGCGCAATAAAAAATTTTCGACAGTAAAAAATTAATATTTTGAAAAATTTACTGTAGAAAAGGCAATCCCTGGCGCAATTAAAATTTGCGACAGTAAAAAATTATTTTTTGAATAATTTACTATAGAAAAGGCAATCCCTGGCGCAATTAAAATTTGCGACAGTAAAAAATTATTTTTTGAATAATTTACTATAGAAAAGGCAATCCCTGGCGTAATTAAAATTTGCGACAGTTGAAAATTATTTTTTGAATAATTTACTATAGAAAAGGCAATCCTTGGCGTAATTAAAATTTGCGACAGTAGAAAATTATTTTTTGAATAATTTACTATAGAAAAGGCAATCCCTGGCGCAATTAAAACTTGCGATAGTAAAAAATTATTTTTTGAATAATTTACTATAGAAAAGGCAATCCCTGGCGTATTTAAAATTTGCGACAGTATAAAATTATTTTTTGAATAATTTACTATAGAAAAGGCAATCCCTGGCGTAATTAAAATTTGCGACAGTTGAAAATTATTTTTTGAATAATTTACTATAGAAAAGGCAATCCCTGGCGCACTTAAAATTTGCGACAGTAGAAAATTATTTTTTGAATAATTTACTATAGAAAAGGCAATCCCTGGCGTAATTAAAATTTGCGACAGTAGAAAATTATTTTTTGAATAATTTACTATAGAAAAGGCAATCCCTGGCGTAATTAAAATTTGCGACAGTATAAAATTATTTTTTGCAAAATTTACTATAGAAAAGGCAATCCCTGGCGTAATTAAAATTTGCGACAGTATAAAATTATTTTTGAGAAATTTACTATATAAAAGGCAATACCTGGCGCACTTAAAATTTACGAAAGTAAAAAATTATTTTTTGAATAATTTACTATAGAAAAGGCAATCCCTGGCGTAATTAAAATTTGCGACAGCAGAAAATTATTTTTTGAATAATTTACTATAGAAAAGGCAATCCCTGGCGCAGTTAAAATTTGCGACAGTAAAAAATTATTTTTTGAATAATTTACTATAGAAAAGGCAATCCCTGGCGTAATTAAAATTTGCGACAGTATAAAATTATTTTTTGAATAATTTACCATAGAAAAGGCAATCCCTGGCGCAATTAAAATTTGCGACAGTAAAAAATTATTTTTTGCAAAATTTACTATAGAATAGGCAATCCCTGGCGTAATTAAAATTTGCGACAGTAAAAAATCATTTTTTGAATAATTTACTATAGAAAAGGCAATCCCTGGCGTATTTAAAATTTGCGACAGTAAAAAATTATTTTTTGAATAATTTACTATAGAAAAGGCAATCCCTGGCGTAATTAAAATTTGCGACAGTAAAAAATTATTTTTTGAATAATTTACTATAGAATAGGCAATCCCTGGCGTAATTAAAATTTGCGACAGTAGAAAATTATTTTTTGAATAATTTACTATAGAAAAGGCAATCCCTGGCTTAATTAAAATTTGCGACAGTATAAAATTATTTTTTGCAAAATTTACTATAGAAAAGGCAATCCCTGGCGTAATTAAAATTTTCGACAGTAAAAAATTAATATTTTGAAAAATTTACTGTAGAAAAGGCAATCCCTGGCGCAGTTAAAATTTGCGACAGTAAAAAATTATTTTTTTGAATAATTTACTATAGAAAAGGCAATCCCTGGCGCAATTAAAATTTGCGACAGTAAAAAAACTATTTTTTGAATAATTTACTATAGAAAAGGCAATCCCTGGCGTAATTAAAATTTGCGACAGTTGAAAATTATTTTTTGAATAATTTACTATAGAAAAGGCAATCCCTGGCGTAATTAAAATTTGCGATAGTAGAAAATTATTTTCTGAATATTTTACTATAGAAAAGGCAATCCCTGGCGCAATTAAAACTTGCGATAGTAAAAAATTATTTTTTGAATAATTTACTATAGAAAAGGCAATCCCTGGCGTATTTAAAATTTGCGACAGTATAAAATTATTTTTTGAATAATTTACTATAGAAAAGGCAATCCCTGGTGTAATTAAAATTTGGGACAGTAAAAAATTATTTTTTGAATAATTTACTATAGAAAAGGCAATCCCTGGCGTAATTAAAATTTGCGACAGTAGAAAATTATTTTTTGAATAATTTACTATAGAAAAGGCAATCCCTGGCGCACTTAAAATTTGCGACAGTAGAAAATTATTTTTTTTATAATTTACTATAGAAAAGGCAATCCCTGGCGTAATTAAAATTTGCGACAGTAGAAAATTATTTTTTTATAGAAAAGGCAATCCCTGGCGTAATTAAAATTTGCGACAGTATAAAATTATTTTTTGCAAAATTTACTATAGAAAAGGCAATCCCTGGCGTAATTGAATTTTGCGACAGTATAAAATTATTTTTTGAAAAATTTGCTATATAAAAGGCAATCCCTGGCGCACTTAAAATTTGCGACAGTAAAAAATTATTTTTTGAATAATTTACTATAGAAAAGGCAATCCCTGGCGTAATTAAATTTGCGACAGTAGAAAATTATTTTTTGAATAATTTACTATAGAAAAGGCAATCCCTGGCGCAATTAAAATTGCGACAGTAAAAAAATTATTTTTTTGAATAATTTACTATAGAAAAGGCAATCCCTGGCGTAATTAAAATTTGCGACAGTATAAAATTATTTTTTGAATAATTTTCTATAGAAAAGGCAATCCCTGGCGTAATTAAAATTTGCGACAGTATAAAATTATTTTTTGAATAATTTACTACAGAAAAGGCAATCCCTGGCGCACTTGAAATTTGCGACAGTAAAAAATTATTTTTTGAATAATTTACTATAGAAAAGGCAATCCCTGGCGTAATTAAAATTTGCGACAGTAGAAAATTATTTTTTGAATAATTTACTATAGAAAAGGCAATCCCTGGCGTATTTAAAATTTGCGACAGTCAAAAATTAATTTGTGAAAAATTTACCCTGGCGAAATTGAAATTTGCGAGAGTAAAAAATTATTTTTTGAATACTTTACTATAGAAAAGGCAATCCCTGGCGCACTTAAAATTTGCGACAGTAAAAAATTATTTTTTGAATAATTTACTATAGAAAAGGCAATCCCTGGCGTAATTAAATTTGCGACAGTAGAAAATTATTTTTTTGAATAATTTACTATAGAAAAGGCAATCCCTGGCGCAATTAAAACTTGCGATAGTAAGAAATTAATTTGTGAGAAATTTACTATAGAAAAGGCAATCCCTGGGATATTTAAAATTTGCGACAGTAAAAAATATTTTTTGAATAATTTACTATAGAAAAGGCAATCCCTGGCGTATTTAAAATTTGCGACAGTAAAAAATTAATTTGTGAAAAATTTACCCTGGCCAAATTGAAATTTGCGAGAGTAAAATTTATTTTTTGAATAATTTACTATAGAAAAGGCAATCCCTGGCGCACTTAAAATTTGCGACAGTAAAAAATTATTTTTTGAATAATTTACTATAGAAAAGGCAATCCCTGGCGCAATTAAAATTGCGACAGTAGAAAATTATTTTTTGAATAATTTACTATATAAAAGGCAATCCCTGGCGCAATTAAAATTTGCGACAGTAAAAAATAATTTTTTGAATAATTTACTATAGAAAAGGCAATCCCTGGCGCAATTAAAATTTGCGACAGTAAAAAATTATTGTTTGAATAATTTACTATAGAAAAGGCAATCCCTGGCGTAATTAAAATTTGCGACAGTAGAAAATTATTTTTTGAATAATTTACTATAGAAAAGGCAATCCTGGCGTATTTAAAATTTGCGACAGTAAGAAATTAATTTGTGAGAAATTTACTATAGAAAAGGCAATCCTGGGATATTTAAAATTTGCGATAGTAAAAAATTAATTTGTGAAAAATTTACTATAGAAAGGCAATCCCTGGCGTAATTAAAATTTGCGACAGTATAAAATTATTTTTGAATAATTTACTATATAAAAGGGCAATCCCTGGCGCAATTAAAATTTGCGACAGTAAAAAATTATTTTTTGAATAATTTACTATAGAAAAGGCAATCCCTGGCGCAATTAAAATTGCGACAGTAAAAAATTATTTTTTGAATAATTTACTATAGAAAAGGCAATCCCTGGCGTAATTAAAATTTGCGACAGTAAAAAATTATTTTTTGAATAATTTACTATAGAAAAGGCAATCCCTGCTTATTTAAAATTTGCGACAGTAAAAAATTAATTTGTGAAAAATTTACCTGGCGAAATTGAAATTTGCGAGAGTAAAAAATTATTTTTTGAATTATTTACTATAGAAAAGGCAATCCCTGGCGTAATTAAAATTTGCGACAGTTGAAAATTAGTTTTTGAAAATCTACTATAGAAAAGGCAATCCCTGGCGCACTTAAAATTTGCGGCAGTAAAAAATTATTTTTTGAATAATTTACTGTAGAAAAGGCAATCCCTGGCGCAATTAAAATTTGCGACAGTAAAAAATTATTTTTTGAATAATTTACTATAGAAAAGGCAATCCCTGGCGCACTTAAAATTTGCGACAGTAAAAATTATTTTTTGAATAATTTACTATAGAAAAGGCAATCACTGGCGCACTTAAAATTTGCGACAGTAAAAAATTATTTTTTGAATAATTTACTATAGGAAATGCAATCCCTGGCGTAATTAAAATTTGCGACAGTATAAAATTATTTTTTGAATAATTTACTACAGAAAAGGCAATCCCTGGCGCACTTAAAATTTGCGACAGTAAAAAATTATTTTTTGAATAATTTACTATAGGAAATGCAATCCCTGGCGTAATTAAAATTTGCGACAGTAGAAAATTATTTTTTGAATGATTTACTATAGAAAAGGCAATCCCTGGCGCAATTAAAATTTGCGACAGTAAATAATTATTTTTTGAAAAATTTACTATAGAAAAGGCAATCCCTGGCGTATTTAAAATTTGCGACAGAAAAAAATTATTTTTTGAATAATTTACTATAGAAAAGGCAATCCCTGGCGTAATTAAAATTTGCGACAGTAGAAAATTATTTTTTGAATAATTTACTATAGAAAAGCAACCCCTGGCGTATTAAAATTTGCGACAGTATAAAATTATTTTTTGAATAATTTACTATAGAAAAGGCAATCCCTGCGTAATTAAAATTTGCGACAGTAAAAATTAGTTTTGAATAATTTACTGTAGAAAAGGCAATCCCTGGCGCAATTAAAATTTGCGACAGTAAAACATTATTTTTTGAATAATTTACTATAGAAAAGGCAATCCCTGGCGCACTTAAAATTGCGACAGTAAAAAATTATTTTTTGAATAATTTACTATAGAAAAGGCAATCCCTGGCGTAATTAAAATTTGCGACAGTATAAAATTATGTTTTGAATAATTTACTATAGAAAAGGCAATCCCCTGGCGCAATTAAAATTTGCGACAGTAAAAAAATATTTTTTGAATAATTTACTATAGAAAAGGCAATCCCTGGCGTAATTAAAATTTGCGACAGTATAAAATTATTTTTTGAATAATTTACTATAGAAAAGGCAATCCCTGGCGTAATTAAAATTTGCGACAGTAAAAAATTATTTTTTGAATAATTTACTATAGGAAATGCAATCCCTGGCGTAATTAAAATTTGCGACAGTATAAAATTATTTTTGAATAATTTACTATAGAATAGGCAATCCCTGGCGCAATTAAAATTTGCGACAGTAAAAAATTATTTTTTGAATAATTTACTATAGAAAAGGCAATCCCTGGCGCACTTAAAATTTGCGACAGTAAAAAATTATTTTTTGAATAATTTACTATAGGAAAGGCAATCCCTGGCGTAATTAAAATTTGCGACAGTAGAAAATTATTTTTTGAATAATTTACTATAGAAAAGGCAATCCCTGGCGCAATTAAAATTTGCGACAGTAAAAAATTATTTTTTGAAAAATTTACTATAGAAAAGGCAATCCCTGGCGTATTTAAAATTTGCGACAGTAAAAAATTATTTTTTGAATAATTTACTATAGAAAAGGCAATCCCTGGCGTAATTAAAATTTGCGACAGTAGAAAATTATTTTTTGAATAATTTACTATAGAAAAGGCAATCCCTGGCGTAATTAAAATTTGCGACAGTATAAAATTATTTTTTTAATAATTTACTATATAAAAGGCAATCCCTGGCGCAATTAAAATTTGCGACAGTAAAAAATTATTTTTTGAATAATTTACTATAGAAAAGGCAATCCCTGGCGCAATTAAAATTTGCGACAGTAAAAAATTATTTTTTGAATAATTTACTATAGAAAAGGCAATCCCTGGCGTAATTAAAATTTGCGACAGTAAAAAATTATTTTTTGAATAATTTACTATAGAAAAGGCAATCCCTGGCTTATTTAAAATTTGCGACAGTAAAAAATTAATTTGTGAAAAATTTACCTGGCGAAATTGAAATTTGCGAGAGTAAAAAATTATTTTTCGAATTACTTACTATAGAAAAGGCAATCCCTGGCGTAATTAAAATTTGCGACAGTTGAAAATTAGTTTTTGAAAAATTTACTATAAAAAAGGCAATCCCTGGCGCACTTAAAATTTGCGACCGTAAAAAATTATTTTTTGAATAATTTACTGTAGAAAAGGCAATCCCTGGCGCAATTAAAATTTGCGACAGTAAAAAATTATTTTTTGAATAATTTACTATAGAAAAGGCAATACCTGGCGCACTTAAAATTTGCGACAGTAAAAAATTATTTTTTGAATAATTTACTATAGAAATGGCAATCCCTGGCGTAATTAAAATTTGCGACAGTAGAAAATTATGTTTTGAATAATTTACTATAGAAAAGGCAATCCCTGGCGCAATTAAAATTTGCGACAGTAAAAAATTATTTTTTGAATAATTTACTATAGAAAAGGCAGTCCCTGGCGTAATTAAAATTTGCGACAGTATAAAATTATTTTTTGAATAATTTACTGTAGAAAAGGCAATCCCTGGCGCAATTAAAATTTGCGACAGTAAAAAATTATTTTTTGAATAATTTACTATAGAAAAGGCAATCCCTGGCGTAATTAAAATTTGCGACAGTAAAAAATTATTTTTTGAATAATTTACTATAGAAAAGGCAATCCCTGGCTTATTTAAAATTTGCGACAGTAAAAAATTAATTTGTGAAAAATTTACCTGGCGAAATTGAAATTTGCGAGAGTAAAAAATTATTTTTTGAATTATTTACTATAGAAAAGGCAATCCCTGGCGTAATTAAAATTTTCGACAGTTGAAAATTAGTTTTTGAAAAATTTACTATAGAAAAGGCAATCCCTGGCGCACTTAAAATTTGCGACAGTAAAAAATTATTTTTTGAATAATTTACTGTAGAAAAGGCAATCCCTGGCGCAATTAAAATTTGCGACAGTAAAAAATTATTTTTTGAATAATTTACTATAGAAAAGGCAATACCTGGCGCACTTAAAATTTGCGACAGTAAAAAATTATTTTTTGAATAATTTACTATAGAAATGGCAATCCCTGGCGTAATTAAAATTTGCGACAGTAGAAAATTATGTTTTGAATAATTTACTATAGAAAAGGCAATCCCTGGCGCAATTAAAATTTGCGACAGTAAAAAATTATTTTTTGAATAATTTACTATAGAAAAGGCAATCCCTGGCGTAATTAAAATTTGCGACAGTAGAAAATTATTTTTTGAATAATTTACTATAGAAAAGGCAATCCCTGGTGCACTTAAAATTTGCGACAGTAAAAAAATATTTTTTGAATAATTTACTATAGAAAAGGCAATCCCTGGCGTAATTAAAATTTGCGACAGTAGAAAATTATTTTTTGAATAATTTACTATAGAAAAGGCAATCCCTGGCGCAATTAAAATTTGCGACAGTAAAAAATTATTTTTTGAAAAATTTACTATAGAAAAGGCAATTCCTGGCGTATTTAAAATTTGCGACAGTAAGAAATTAATTTGTGAGAAATTTACTATAGAAAAGGCAATCCCTGGGATATTTAAAATTTGCGACAGTAAAAAATTATTTTTTGAATAATTTACTATAGAAAAGGCAATCCCTGGCGCACTTAAAATTTGCGACAGTATAAAATTATTTTTTGCAAAATTTACTATAGAAAAGGCAATCCCTGGCGTAATTGAATTTTGCGACAGTATAAAATTATTTTTTGAAAAATTTGCTATATAAAAGGCAATCCCTGGCGCACTTAAAATTTGCGACAGTAAAAAATTAATTTGTGAGAAATTTACTATAGAAAAGGCAATCCCTGGGATATTTAAAATTTGCGACAGTAAAAAATTATTTTTTGAATAATTTACTATAGAAAAGGCAATCCCTGGCGTATTTAAAATTTGCGACAGTAAAAATTAATTTGTGAAAAATTTACCTGGTGAAATTGAAACTTGCGATAGTAAAAAATTATTTTTTGAATAATTTACTATAGAAAAGGCAATCCCTGGCGTATTTAAAATTTGCGACAGTTGAAAATTAGTTTTTGAAAAATTTACTGTAGAAAGGCAATCCCTGGCGCAATTAAAATTTGCGACAGTAAAATATTATTTTTTGAAAAATTTACTATAGAAAAGGCAATCCCTGGCGCATTTAAAATTTGCGACAGTAAAAAATTATTTTTTGAATAATTTACTATAGAAGAGGCAGTCCCTGGCGTAATTAAAATTTGCGACAGTAGAAAATTATTTTTTGAATAATTTACTATAGAAAAGGCAATCCCTGTCGCAATTAAAATTTGCGACAGCAGAAAATTATTTTTTGAATAATTTACTATAGTAAAGGCAATCCCTGGCGTAATTAAAATTTGCGACAGTATAAAATTATTTTTTGAATAATTTACTATAGAAAAGGCAATCCCTGGCGCACTTAAAATTTGCGACAGTAAAAAATTATTTTTTGAATAATTTACTATAGAAAAGGTAATCCCTGGCGTAATTAAAATTTGCGACAGTAAAAAATTAATTTGTGAAAAATTTACCTGTCGAAATTGAAATTTGCGAGAGTAAAAAATTATTTTTTGAATAATTTACTATAGAAAAGGCAATCCCTGGCGTAATTAAAATTTGCGACAGTAGAAAATTATTTTTTGAATAATTTACTATAGAAAAGGCAATCCCTGGCGTAATTAAAATTTGCGACAGTATAAAATTATTTTTTGCAAAATTTACTATAGAAAAGGCAATCCCTGGCGTAATTGAATTTTGCGACAGTATAAAATTATTTTTTGAAAAATTTGCTATATAAAAGGCAATCCCTGGCGCACTTAAAATTTGCGACAGTAAAAAATTATTTTTTGAATAATTTACTATAGAAAAGGCAATCCCTGGCGTAGTTAAAATTTGCGACAGTAGAAAATTATTTTTTGAATAATTTACTATAGAAAAGGCAATCCCTGGCGCACTTAAAATTTGCGACAGTAAAAAAATATTTTTTGAATAATTTACTATAGAAAAGGCAATCCCTGGCGTAATTAAAATTTGCGACAGTAGAAAATTATTTTTTGAATAATTTACTATAGAAAAGGCAATCCCTGGCGCAATTAAAATTTGCGACAGTAAAAAATTATTTTTTGAAAAATTTACTATAGAAAAGGCAATTCCTGGCGTATTTAAAATTTGCGACAGTAAGAAATTAATTTGTGAGAAATTTACTATAGAAAAGGCAATCCCTGGGATATTTAAAATTTGCGACAGTACAAAATTATTTTTTGAATAATTTACTATAGAAAAGGCAATCCCTGGCGTATTTAAAATTTGCGACAGTAAAAAATTAATTTGTGAAAAATTTACCTGGTGAAATTGAAACTTGCGATAGTAAAAAATTATTTTTTGAATAATTTACTATAGAAAAGGCAATCCCTGGCGTATTTAAAATTTGCGACAGTTGAAAATTAGTTTTTGAAAAATTTACTGTAGAAAGGCAATCCCTGGCGCAATTAAAATTTGCGACAGTAAAATATTATTTTTTGAAAAATTTACTATAGAAAAGGCAATCTCTGGCGCATTTAAAATTTGCGACAGTAAAAAATTATTTTTTGAATAATTTACTATAGAAGAGGCAGTCCCTGGCGTAATTAAAATTTGCGACAGTAGAAAATTATTTTTTGAATAATTTACTATAGAAAAGGCAATCCCTGTCGCAATTAAAATTTGCGACAGCAGAAAATTATTTTTTGAATAATTTACTATAGTAAAGGCAATCCCTGGCGCACTTAAAATTTGCGACAGTAAAAAATTATTTTTTGAATAATTTACTATAGAAAAGGTTATCCCTGGCGTAATTAAAATTTGCGACAGTAGAAAATTATTTTTTGAATAATTTACTATAGAAAAGGCAATGCCTGGCGCAATTAAAATTTGCGACAGTAAAAAATTATTTTTTGAATAATTTACTATAGAAAAGGCAATCCCTGGCGTATTTAAAATTTGCGACAGTAAGAAATTAATTTGTGAGAAATTTACTATAGAAAAGGCAATCCCTGGCGTAATTAAAATTTGCGACAGTTGAAAATTATTTTTTGAATAATTTACTATAGAAAAGGCAATCCCTGGCGTAATTAAAATTTGCGACAGTATAAAATTATTTTTTGAATAATTTACTATAGAAAAGGCAATCCCTGGCGTAATTAAAATTTGCGACAGTAGAAAATTATTTTTTGAATATTTTACTATAGAAAAGGCAATCCCTGGCGTAATTAAAATTTGCGACAGTAGAAAATTATTTTTTGAATAATTTACTATAGAAAAGGCAATCCCTGGCGTAATTAAAATTTGCGACAGTAAAAAATTATTTTTTGAATAATTTACTATAGAAAAGGCAATCCCTGGCTTATTTAAAATTTGCGACAGTAAAAAATTAATTTGTGAAAAATTTACCTGGCGAAATTGAAATTTGCGAGAGTAAAAAATTATTTTTTGAATTATTTACTATAGAAAAGGCAATCCCTGGCGTAATTAAAATTTGCGACAGTTGAAAATTAGTTTTTGAAAAATTTACTATAAAAAAGGCAATCCCTGGCGCACTTAAAATTTGCGACCGTAAAAAATTATTTTTTGAATAATTTACTGTAGAAAAGGCAATCCCTGGCGCAATTAAAATATGCGACAGTAAAAAATTATTTTTTGAATAATTTACTATAGAAAAGGCAATACCTGGCGCACTTAAAATTTGCGACAGTAAAAAATTATTTTTTGAATAATTTACTATAGAAATGGCAATCCCTGGCGTAATTAAAATTTGCGACAGTAGAAAATTATGTTTTGAATAATTTACTATAGAAAAGGCAATCCCTGGCGCAATTAAAATTTGCGACAGTAAAAAATTATTTTTTGAATAATTTACTATAGAAAAGGCAATCCCTGGCGTAATTAAAATTTGCGACAGTATAAAATTATTTTTTGAATAATTTACTGTAGAAAAGGCAATCCCTGGCGCAATTAAAATTTGCGACAGTAAAAAATTATTTTTTGAATAATTTACTATAGAAAAGGCAATCCCTGGCGTAATTAAAATTTGCGACAGTAAAAAATTATTTTTTGAATAATTTACTATAGAAAAGGCAATCCCTGGCTTATTTAAAATTTGCGACAGTAAAAAATTAATTTGTGAAAAATTTACCTGGCGAAATTGAAATTTGCGAGAGTAAAAAATTATTTTTTGAATTATTTACTATAGAAAAGGCAATCCCTGGCGTAATTAAAATTTGCGACAGTTGAAAATTAGTTTTTGAAAAATTTACTATAGAAAAGGCAATCCCTGGCGCACTTAAAATTTGCGACAGTAAAAAATTATTTTTTGAATAATTTACTGTAGAAAAGGCAATCCCTGGCGCAATTAAAATTTGCGACAGTAAAAAATTATTTTTTGAATAATTTACTATAGAAAAGGCAATACCTGGCGCACTTAAAATTTGCGACAGTAAAAAATTATTTTTTGAATAATTTACTATAGAAATGGCAATCCCTGGCGTAATTAAAATTTGCGACAGTAGAAAATTATGTTTTGAATAATTTACTATAGAAAAGGCAATCCCTGGCGCAATTAAAATTTGCGACAGTAAAAAATTATTTTTTGAATAATTTACTATAGAAAAGGCAATCCCTGGCGTAATTAAAATTTGCGACAGTAGAAAATTATTTTTTGAATAATTTACTATAGAAAAGGCAATCCCTGGTGCACTTAAAATTTGCGACAGTAAAAAAATATTTTTTGAATAATTTACTATAGAAAAGGCAATCCCTGGCGTAATTAAAATTTGCGACAGTAGAAAATTATTTTTTGAATAATTTACTATAGAAAAGGCAATCCCTGGCGCAATTAAAATTTGCGACAGTAAAAAATTATTTTTTGAAAAATTTACTATAGAAAAGGCAATTCCTGGCGTATTTAAAATTTGCGACAGTAAGAAATTAATTTGTGAGAAATTTACTATAGAAAAGGCAATCCCTGGGATATTTAAAATTTGCGACAGTAAAAAATTATTTTTTGAATAATTTACTATAGAAAAGGCAATCCCTGGCGCACTTAAAATTTGCGACAGTATAAAATTATTTTTTGCAAAATTTACTATAGAAAAGGCAATCCCTGGCGTAATTGAATTTTGCGACAGTATAAAATTATTTTTTGAAAAATTTGCTATATAAAAGGCAATCCCTGGCGCACTTAAAATTTGCGACAGTAAAAAATTAATTTGTGAGAAATTTACTATAGAAAAGGCAATCCCTGGGATATTTAAAATTTGCGACAGTAAAAAATTATTTTTTGAATAATTTACTATAGAAAAGGCAATCCCTGGCGTATTTAAAATTTGCGACAGTAAAAAATTAATTTGTGAAAAATTTACCTGGTGAAATTGAAACTTGCGATAGTAAAAAATTATTTTTTGAATAATTTACTATAGAAAAGGCAATCCCTGGCGTATTTAAAATTTGCGACAGTTGAAAATTAGTTTTTGAAAAATTTACTGTAGAAAGGCAATCCCTGGCGCAATTAAAATTTGCGACAGTAAAATATTATTTTTTGAAAAATTTACTATAGAAAAGGCAATCCCTGGCGCATTTAAAATTTGCGACAGTAAAAAATTATTTTTTGAATAATTTACTATAGAAGAGGCAGTCCCTGGCGTAATTAAAATTTGCGACAGTAGAAAATTATTTTTTGAATAATTTACTATAGAAAAGGCAATCCCTGTCGCAATTAAAATTTGCGACAGCAGAAAATTATTTTTTGAATAATTTACTATAGTAAAGGCAATCCCTGGCGTAATTAAAATTTGCGACAGTATAAAATTATTTTTTGAATAATTTACTATAGAAAAGGCAATCCCTGGCGCACTTAAAATTTGCGACAGTAAAAAATTATTTTTTGAATAATTTACTATAGAAAAGGTAATCCCTGGCGTAATTAAAATTTGCGACAGTAAAAAATTAATTTGTGAAAAATTTACCTGTCGAAATTGAAATTTGCGAGAGTAAAAAATTATTTTTTGAATAATTTACTATAGAAAAGGCAATCCCTGGCGTAATTAAAATTTGCGACAGTAGAAAATTATTTTTTGAATAATTTACTATAGAAAACGCAATCCCTGGCGTAATTAAAATTTGCGACAGTATAAAATTATTTTTTGCAAAATTTACTATAGAAAAGGCAATCCCTGGCGTAATTGAATTTTGCGACAGTATAAAATTATTTTTTGAAAAATTTGCTATATAAAAGGCAATCCCTGGCGCACTTAAAATTTGCGACAGTAAAAAATTATTTTTTGAATAATTTACTATAGAAAAGGCAATCCCTGGCGTAATTAAAATTTGCGACAGTATAAAATTATTTTTTGAATAATTTACTATAGAAAAGGCAATCCCTGGCGCACTTAAAATTTGCGACAGTAAAAAATTATTTTTTGAATAATTTACTATAGAAAAGGTAATCCCTGGCGTATTTAAAATTTGCGACAGTAAAAAATTAATTTGTGAAAAATTTACCTGTCGAAATTGAAATTTGCGAGAGTAAAAAATTATTTTTTGAATAATTTACTATAGAAAAGGCAATCCCTGGCGTAATTAAAATTTGCGACAGTAGAAAATTATTTTTTGAATAATTTACTATAGAAAAGGCAATCCCTGGCGCACTTAAAATTTGCGACAGTAAAAAAATATTTTTTGAATAATTTACTATAGAAAAGGCAATCCCTGGCGTAATTAAAATTTGCGACAGTAGAAAATTATTTTTTGAATAATTTACTATAGAAAAGGCAATCCCTGGCGCAATTAAAATTTGCGACAGTAAAAAATTATTTTTTGAAAAATTTACTATAGAAAAGGCAATTCCTGGCGTATTTAAAATTTGCGACAGTAAGAAATTAATTTGTGAGAAATTTACTATAGAAAAGGCAATCCCTGGGATATTTAAAATTTGCGACAGTAAAAAATTATTTTTTGAATAATTTACTATAGAAAAGGCAATCCCTGGCGTATTTAAAATTTGTGACAGTAAAAAATTAATTTGTGAAAAATTTACCTGGTGAAATTGAAACTTGCGATAGTAAAAAATTATTTTTTGAATAATTTACTATAGAAAAGGCAATCCCTGGCGTATTTAAAATTTGCGACAGTTGAAAATTAGTTTTTGAAAAATTTACTGTAGAAAGGCAATCCCTGGCGCAATAAAAATTTGCGACAGTAAAATATTATTTTTTGAAAAATTTACTATAGAAAAGGCAATCCCTGGCGCATTTAAAATTTGCGACAGTAAAAAATTATTTTTTGAATAATTTACTATAGAAGAGGCAGTCCCTGGCGTAATTAAAATTTGCGACAGTAGAAAATTATTTTTTGAATAATTTACTATAGAAAAGGCAATCCCTGTCGCAATTAAAATTTGCGACAGCAGAAAATTATTTTTTGAATAATTTACTATAGTAAAGGCAATCCCTGGCGTAATTAAAATTTGCGACAGTATAAAATTATTTTTTGAATAATTTACTATAGAAAAGGCAATCCCTGGCGCACTTAAAATTTGCGACAGTAAAAAATTATTTTTTGAATAATTTACTATAGAAAAGGTTATCCCTGGCGTAATTAAAATTTGCGACAGTAGAAAATTATTTTTTGAATAATTTACTATAGAAAAGGCAATGCCTGGCGCAATTAAAATTTGCGACAGTAAAAAATTATTTTTTGAATAATTTACTATAGAAAAGGCAATCCCTGGCGTATTTAAAATTTGCGACAGTAAGAAATTAATTTGTGAGAAATTTACTATAGAAAAGGCAATCCCTGGGATATTTAAAATTTGCGACAGTAAAAAATTATTTTTTGAAAAATTTACTGTAGAAAAGGCAATCCCTGGCGTAATTAAAATTTGCGACAGTAGAAAATTATTTTTTGAATAAAATACTATAGAAAAGGCAATCCCTGGCGTAATTAAAATTTGCGACAGTAGAAAATTATTTTTTGAATAATTTACTATAGAAAAGGCAATCCCTGGCGTAATTAAAATTTGCGACAGTAGAAAATTATTTTTTGAATAATTTACTATAGAAAAGGCAATCCCTGGCGTAATTAAAATTTGCGACAGTAAAAAATTATTTTTTGAATAATTTACTATAGAAAAGGCAATCCCTGGCGTAATTAAAATTTGCGACAGTTGAAAATTATTTTTTGAATAATTTACTATAGAAAAGGCAATCCTTGGCGTAATTAAAATTTGTGACAATAAAAAATTATTTTTTGAAAAATTTACTATAGAAAAGGCAATCCCTGGCGTAATTAAAATTTGCGACAGTAGAAAATTATTTTTTGAATAATTTACTATAGAAAAGGCAATCCCTGGCGTAATTAAAATTTGCGACAGTTGAAAATTATTTTTTGAATAATTTACTATAGAAAAGGCAATCCCTGGCGCACTTAAAATTTGCGACAGTAAAATATTATTTTTTGAATAATTTACTATAGAAAAGGCAATCCCTGGCGCAATTACAATTTGCGACAGTAAAAAAATATTTTTTGAATAATTTACTATAGAAAAGGCAATCCCTGGCGTAATTAAAATTTGCGACAGTAGAAAATTATTTTTTAATAATTTACTATAGAAAAGGCAATCCCTGGCGTAATTAAAATTTGCGACAGTAAGAAATTATTTTTTGAATAATTTACTATAGAAAAGGCAATCCCTGGCGTAATTAAAATTTGCGACAGTAGAAAATTATTTTTTGAATTATTTACTATAGAAAAGGCAATCGCTGGCGCAATTAAAATTTGCGACAGTAAAAAATTATTTTTTGAATAATTTACTATAGAAAAGCCAATCCCTGGCGTAATTAAAATTTGCGACAGTAAAAAATTATTTTTTGAATAATTTACTATAGAAAAGGCAATCCCTGGCGTAATTAAAATTTGCGACAGTAGAAAATTATTTTTTGAATAATTTACTATAGAAAAGGCAATCCCTGGCGTATTTAAAATTTGCGACAGTAAAAAATTATTTTTTGAATAATTTACTATAGAAAAGGCAATCCCTGGCGTAATTAAAATTTGCGACAGTAGAAAATTATTTTTTGAATAATTTACTATAGAAAAGGCAATCCCTGGCGTAATTAAAATTTGCGACAGTATAAAATTATTTTTTGAATAATTTACTATAGAAAAGGCAATCCCTGGCGTAATTAAAATTTGCGACAGTAAAAAATTAGTTTTTGAAAAATTTTCTATAGAAAAGGCAATCCCTGGCGCAATTACAATTTGCGACAGTAAAAAATTATTTTTTGAAAAATTTACTGTAGAAAGGCAATCCCTGGCGGAATTAAAATTTGCGACAGTAAAAACTATTTTTTGAAAAATTTACTATAGAAAAGGCAATCCCTGGCGTATTTAAAATTTGCGACAGTAAAAAATCAATTTGTGAAAAATTTACTATAGAAAAGGCAATCCCTGGCGCAATTAAAATTTGCAACAGTAAAAAATTATTTTTTGCAAAATTTACTGTAGAAAGGGCAATTCCTGGCGGATTTGAAATTTGCGACAGTAAAAAATTATTTTTTGAATAATTTACTATAGAAAAGGCAATCCCTGGCGTAATTAAAATTTGCGACAGTAAAAAATTATTTTTTGAATAATTTACTATAGAAAAGGCAATCCCTGGCGTAATTAAAATTTGCGACAGTAAAAAATTAATTTGTGAAAAATTTACTATAGAAAAGGCAATCCCTGGCGTATTTAAAATTTGCGACAGTAAAAAATTATTTTTTGAATAATTTACTATAGAAAAGGCAATCCCTGGCGTATTTAAAATTTGCGACAGTAAAAAATTATTTTTTGAAAAATTTACTATAGAAAAGGCAATCCCTGGCGCAATTACAATTTGCGACAGTAAAAAATTATTTTTTGAAAAATTTACTGTAGAAAAGCAGTCCCTGGCGCAAATAAAATATGCTACAGTAAAAAATTATTTTTTGAAAAATTTACTATAAAAAAGGCAATCCCTGGCGTATTTAAAATTTGCGACAGTAAAAAATTATTTTTTGAATAATTTACTATAGAAAAGGCAATCCCTGGCGTAATTAAAATTTGCGACAGTATAAAATTATTTTTTGAAAAATTTACAATAGAAAAGGCAATCCCTGGCGTATTTAAAATTTGCGACAGTAAAAAATTATTTTTTGAATAATTTACTATAGAAAATGCAATCCCTGGCGTAATTAAAATTTGCGACAGTAGAAAATTATTTTTTGAATAATTTACTATAGAAAGGGCAATCCCTGGCGTAATTAAAATTTGCGACAGTATAAAATTATTTTTTGAAAAATTTACTATATAAAAGGCAATCCCTGGCGTATTTAAAATTTGCGACAGTAGAAAATTATTTTTTGAAAAATTTACTATAGAAAAGGCAATCCCTGGCGTAATTAAAATTTGCGACAGTAGAAAATTATTTTTTGAAAAATTTACTATAGAAAAGGCAATCCCTGGCGTAATTAAAATTTGCGACAGCAAAAAATTAATTTGTGAAAAATTTACTATAGAAAAGGCAATCCCTGGCGCAATTAAAATCTGCAACAGCAAAAAATTATTTTTTGCAAAATTTACTGTAGAAAAGGCAATCCCTGGCGGATTTGAAATTTGCGACAGTAAAAAATTATTTTTTGAATAATTTACTATAGAATAGGCAATCCCTGGCGTAATTAAAATTTGCGACAGTAGAAAATTATTTTTTGAAAAATTTACTGTAGAAAAGGCAATCCCTGGCGCAATTAAAATTTGCAACAGCAAGAAAATTATTTTTTGAAAAATTTACTATAGAAAAGGCAATCTCTGGCGCAATTAAAATTTGCGACAGTAAAAAATTATTTTTTGCAAAATTTACTATAGAAAAGGCTTTCCCTGACGTAATTAAAATTTGCGACAGTAAAAAATTATTTTTTGAAAAATTTACTATAGAAAAGGCAATCTCTGGCGCAATTAAAATTTGCGACAGTAGAAAATTATTTTTTGAAAAATTTACTATAGAAAAGGCATTCCCTGACGCAATTAAAATTTGCGACAGTAAAAAATTATTTTTTGAATAATTTACTGTAGAAAAGGCAATCCCTGGCGTAATTAAAATTTGCGACAGTAAAAAATTAGTTTTTGAAAAATTTACTGTAGAAAAGGCAATCCCTGGCGCAATTAAAATCTGCAACAGCAAAAAATTATTTTTTGCAAAATTTACTGTAGAAAAGGCAATCCCTGGCGGATTTGAAATTTGCGACAGTAAAAAATTATTTTTTGAATAATTTACTATAGAATAGGCAATCCCTGGCGTAATTAAAATTTGCGACAGTAGAAAATTATTTTTTGAAAAATTTACTGTAGAAAAGGCAATCCCTGGCGCAATTAAAATTTGCAACAGCAAAAAAATTATTTTTTGAAAAATTTACTATAGAAAAGGCAATCTCTGGCGCAATTAAAATTTGCGACAGTAAAAAATTATTTTTTGCAAAATTTACTATAGAAAAGGCTTTCCCTGACGTAATTAAAATTTGCGACAGTAAAAATTAATTTTTGAAAAAATTTACTATAGAAAAGGCAATCTCTGGCGCAATTAAAATTTGCGACAGTAGAAAATTATTTTTTGAAAAATTTACTATAGAAAAGGCATTCCTGACGCAATTAAAATTTGCGACAGTAAAAAATTATTTTTTGAATAATTTACTGTAGAAAAGGCAATCCCTGGCGTAATTAAAATTTGCGACAGTAAAAAATTAGTTTTTGAAAAATTTACTGTAGAAAAGGCAATCCCTGGCGCAATTAAAATTTGCAACAGCAAAAAAATTATTTTTTGAAAAATTTACTATAGAAAAGGCAATCTCTGGCGCAATTAAAATTTGCGACAGTAAACAATTATTTTTTGCAAAATTTACTATAGAAAAGGATTTCCCTGGCGCAATTAAAATTTGCGACAGTAAAAAATTATTTTTTGAAAAATTTACTATAGAAAAGGCAATCCCTGGCGCAATTAAAATTTGCGACAGTAAAAAATTATTTTTTTGAAAAATTTACTATAGAAAAGGGCAATCCTTGGCGTAATTAAAATTTGCGACAGTAAAGAATTATTTTTTGAAAAATTTACTATAGAAAAGGCAATCCTGGCGTAATTAAAATTTGCGACAGTAGAAAATTATTTTTGAAAAATTTACTGTAGAAAAGGCAATCCCTGGCGCAATTAACATTTGCGACAGTAAAAAATTATTTTTTGAATAATTTACTATAGAAAAGGCAATCCCCGCCGTATTTAAAATTTGCGACAGTAAAAAATTAATTTTTGAAAAATTTACTAGAGAAAAGGCAATCCCGGGCGCAATTAAAATTTGCGACAGTAAAAAATTATTTTTTGAAAAATTTACTATAGAAAAGGCAATCCCTGGCGTAATTAAAATTTGCGACAGTATAAAATTAAATTTGAAAATTTACTATAGAAAAGGCAATCCCAGGCGCAATTAAAATTTGCGACAGTAAAAAATTAAATTTTGAAAAATTTACTGTAGAAAAGACAATACCTGGCTTATTTAAAATTTTGCGACAGTAAAAAATTATTTTTTGAAAAATTTACTGTAGAAAAGGCAATCTCTGGCGCAAATTAAAATTTGCGACAGTAAAAAAATTAATTTTGAAAAATTTACTGTAGAAAAGGCAATCCCTGGCGTAATTAAAATTTGCGACAGTAAAGAATTATTTTTTGAAAAATTTACTATAGAAAAGGCAATCCCTGGCGTAATTAAAATTTGCGACAGTAGAAAAATTTTTTTGAAAAATTTACTGTAGAAAAGGCAATCCCTGGCGCAATTAAACATTTGCGACAGTAAAAATTATTTTTTGAATAATTTACTATAGAAAAGGCAATCCCCGCCGTATTTAAAATTTGCGACAGTAAAAAATTAATTTTTGAAAAATTTACTAGGAGAAAAGGCAATCCCGGGCGCAATTAAAATTTGCGACAGTAAAAAATTATTTTTGAAAAATTTACTATAGAAAAGGCAATCCTGGCGTAATTAAAATTTGCGGACAGTATAAAATTAAATTTTGAAAAATTTACTATAGAAAAGGCAATCCCAGGCGCAAATTAAAATTTGCGACAGTAAAAAATTAAATTTTGAAAAATTTACTGTAGAAAAGACAATACCTGGCTTATTTAAAATTTGCGACAGTAAAAAATTATTTTTTGAAAAATTTACTGTAGAAAAGGCAATCCCTGGCGCAATTAAATTTGCGACAGTAAAAAATTAATTTTTGAAAAATTTACTGTAGAAAAGGCAATCCCTGGCGTATTTAAAATTTGCGACAGTAAAAAATTAATTTGTGAAAAATTTACCTGTCGAAATTGAAATTTGCGAGAGTAAAAAATTATTTTTTGAATAATTTACTATAGAAAAGGCAATCCCTGGCGTAATTAAAATTTGCGACAGTAGAAAATTATTTTTTGAATAATTTACTATAGAAAAGGCAATCCCTGGCGCACTTAAAATTTGCGACAGTAAAAAAATATTTTTGAATAATTTACTATAGAAAAGGCAATCCCTGCGTAATTAAAATTTGCGACAGTAGAAAATTATTTTTTGAATAATTTACTATAGAAAAGGCAATCCCTGGCGCAATTAAAATTTGCGACAGTAAAAAATTATTTTTTGAAAAATTTACTATAGAAAAGGCAATTCCTGGCGTATTTTAAAATTTGCGACAGTAAAAAAATTATTTTTTGAATAATTTACTATAGAAAAGGCAATCCCTGGCGTAATTAAAATTTGCGACAGTAAAAAATTATTTTTTGAATAATTTACTATAGAAAAGGCAATCCCTGCCGTAATTAAAATTTGCGACAGTAGAAAATTATTTTTTGAATAATTTACTATAGAAAAGGCAATCCCTGGCGTATTTAAAATTTGCGACAGTAAAAAATTATTTTTTGAATAATTTACTATAGAAAAGGCAATCCTTGGCGTATTTAAAATTTGCGACAGTAAGAAATTAATTTGTGAGAAATTTACTATAGAAAAGGCAATCCTGGGATATTTAAAATTTGCGACAGTAAAAAATTATTTTTTGAATAATTTACTATAGAAAAGGCAATCCCTGGCGTATTTAAAATTTGCGACAGTAAAAAATTAATTTGTGAAAAATTTACCTGGTGAAATTGAAACTTGCGATAGTAAAAAATTATTTTTTGAATAATTTACTATAGAAAAGGCAATCCCTGGCGTATTTAAAATTTGCGACAGTTGAAAATTAGTTTTTGAAAAATTTACTGTAGAAAGGCAATCCCTGGCGCAATTAAAATTTGCGACAGTAAAATATTATTTTTTGAAAAATTTACTATAGGAAAGGCAATCCCTGTGCGCATTTTAAAATTTGCGACAGTAAAAAATTATTTTTTCAATAATTTACTATAGAAGAGGCAGTCCCTGGCGTAATTAAAATTTGCGACAGTAGAAAATTATTTTTTGAATAATTTACTATAGAAAAGGCAATCCCTGTCGCAATTAAAATTTGCGACAGTAGAAACATTATTTTTTGAATAATTTACTATAGTAAAGGCAATCCTTGGCGTAATTAAAATTTGCGACAGTATAAAATTATTTTTTGCATAATTTACTATAGAAAAGGCAATCCCTGGCGCACTTAAAATTTGCGACAGTAAAAAATTATTTTTTGAATAATTTACTATAGAAAAGGCAATCCCTGGCGTAATTAAAATTTGCGACAGTAGAAAATTATTTTTTGAATAATTTACTATAGAAAAGGCAATGCCTGGCGCAATTAAAATTTGCGACAGTAAAAATTATTTTTTGAATAATTTACTATAGAAAAGGCAATCCTGGCGTATTTAAAATTTGCGACAGTAAGAAATTAATTTGTGAGAAATTTAATATAGAAAAGGCAATCCCTTGGATATTTAAAATTTGCGACAGTAAAAAATTATTTTTTGAAAAATTTACTGTAGAAAAGGCAATCCCTGGCGTAATTAAAATTTGCGACAGTAGAAAATTTTTTTTTGAATAATTTACTATAGAAAAGGCAATCCCTGGCGTAATTAAAATTTGCGACAGTAGAAAATTATTTTTTGAATAATTTACTATAGAAAAGGCAATCCCTGGCGTAATTAAAATTTGCGACAGTAGAAAATTATTTTTGAATAATTTACTATAGAAAAGGCAATCCCTGGCGTAATTAAAATTTGCGACAGTAAAAAATTATTTTTTGAATAATTTACTATAGAAAAGGCAATCCCCGGCGTAATTAAAATTTGCGACAGTTGAAAATTATTTTTTGAATAATTTACTATAGAAAAGGCAATCCTTGGCGTAATTAAAATTTGTGACAATAAAAAATTATTTTTTGAAAAATTTACTATAGAAAAGGCAATCCCTGGCGTAATTAAAATTTGCGACAGTAGAAAATTATTTTTTGAATAATTTACTATAGAAAAGGCAATCCCTGGCGTAATTAAAATTTGCGACAGTTGAAAATTATTTTTTGAATAATTTACTATAGAAAAGGCAATCCCTGGCGCACTTAAAATTTGCGACAGTAAAATATTATTTTTTGAATAATTTACTATAGAAAAGGCAATCCCTGGCGCAATTACAATTTGCGACAGTAAAAAAATATTTTTTGAATAATTTACTATAGAAAAGGCAATCCCTGGCGTAATTAAAATTTGCGACAGTAGAAAATTATTTTTTAATAATTTACTATAGAAAAGGCAATCCCTGGCGTAATTAAAATTTGCGACAGTAAGAAATTATTTTTTGAATAATTTACTATAGAAAAGGCAATCCCTGGCGTAATTAAAATTTGCGACAGTAGAAAATTATTTTTTGAATAATTTACTATAGAAAAGGCAATCCCTGGCGTAATTAAAATTTGCGACAGTATAAAATTATTTTTTGAATAATTTACTATAGAAAAGGCAATCCCTGGCGTAATTAAAATTTGCGACAGTAAAAAATTAGTTTTTGAAAAATTTTCTATAGAAAAGGCAATCCCTGGCGCAATTACAATTTGCGACAGTAAAAAATTATTTTTTGAAAAATTTACTGTAGAAAGGCAATCCCTGGCGGAATTAAAATTTGCGACAGTAAAAATTATTTTTTGAAAAATTTACTATAGAAAAGGCAATCCCTGGCGTATTTAAAATTTGCGACAGTAAAAAATTATTTTTTGAATAATTTACTATAGAAAAGGCAATCCCTGGCGTAATTAAAATTTGCGACAGTAGAAAATTATTTTTTGCAAACTTTACTGTAGAAAAGGCAATCCCTGGCGCAATTAAAACTTGCGATTGTAAAAAATTATTTTTTGATTAATTTACTATAGAAAGGCAATCCCTGGCGTATTTAAAATTTGCGACAGTTGAAAATTAGTTTTTGAAAAATTTACTGTAGAAAAGGCAATCCCTGGCGCAATTAAAATTTGCGACAGTAGAAAATTATTTTTTGAAAAGTTTACTATAGAAAAGGCAATCCCTGGCGCGATTAAAATTTGTGACAGTAAAAAATTATTTTTTGCAAAATTTACTGTAGAAAAGCCAATCCCTGGCGCAATTAAAACTTGCGATAGTAAAAAATTATTTTTTGAATAATTTACTATAGAAAAGGCAATCCCTGGCGGATTTGAAATTTGCGACAGTAAAAAATT
This sequence comes from Dioctria linearis, assembly GCA_963930735.1. Taxonomy (NCBI): domain Eukaryota; kingdom Metazoa; phylum Arthropoda; class Insecta; order Diptera; family Asilidae; genus Dioctria; species Dioctria linearis. The sequence goes on from CAWVNZ010001978.1 coordinate 60,102, forward strand.
ATTTTTTGACTAATTTACTATAGAAAAGGCAATCCCTGGCGTAATTAAAATTTGCGACAGTAGAAAATTATTTTTTGAATAATTTACTATAGAAAAGGCAATCCCTGGCGGATTTGAAATTTGCGACAGTAAAAAATTATTTTTTGAATAATTTACTATAGAAAAGGCAATCCCTGGCGTAATTAAAAATTTGCGACAGTAGAAAATTATTTTTTGGATAATTTACTATAGAAAAGGCAATCCCTGGGGCAATTAAAATTTGCGACAGTAGAAAATTATTTTTTGAATAATTTACTATAGAAAAGGCAATCCCTGGCGTATTTAAAATTTGCGACAGTAAAAAATTATTTTTTGAATAATTTACTATAGAAAAGGCAATCCCTGGCGTAATTAAAATTTGCGACAGTAGAAAATTATTTTTTGAATAATTTACTATAGAAAAGGCAATCCCTGGCGTATTTAAAATTTGCGACAGTAAAAAATTATTTTTTGAATAATTTACTATAGAAAAGGCAATCCCTGGCGTAATTAAAATTTGCGACAGTAGAAAATTATTTTTTGAATAATTTACTATAGAAAAGGCAATCCCTGGCGTAATTAAAATTTGCGACAGTATAAAATTATTTTTTGAAAAATTTACTATATAAAAGGCAATCCCTGGCGTTTTTAAAATTTGCGACAGTAGAAAATTATTTTTTGAAAAATTTACTATAGAAAAGGCAATCCCTAGCGTAATTAAAATTTGCGACAGTAAAAAATCAATTTGTGAAAAATTTACTATAGAAAAGGCAATCCCTGGCGCAATTAAAATTTGCAACAGTAAAAAATTATTTTTTACAAAATTTACTGTAGAAAGGGCAATCCCTGGCGGATTTGAAATTTGCGACAGTAAAAAATTATTTTTTGAATAATTTACTATAGAAAAGGCAATCCCTGGCGTAATTAAAATTTGCGACAGTAAAAAATTATTTTTTGAATAATTTACTATAGAAAAGGCAATCCCTGGCGTAATTAAAATTTGCGACAGTAAAAAATTAATTTGTGAAAAATTTACTATAGAAAAGGCAATCCCTGGCGTATTTAAAATTTGCGACAGTAAAAAATTATTTTTTGAATAATTTACTATAGAAAAGGCAATCCCTGGCGTATTTAAAATTTGCGACAGTAAAAAATTATTTTTTGAAAAATTAACTATAGAAAAGGCAATCCCTGGCGCAATTACAACTTGCGACAGTAAAAAATTATTTTTTGAAAAATTTACTGTAGAAAAGCAGTCCCTGGCGCAAATAAAATATGCTACAGTAAAAAATTATTTTTTGAAAAATTTACTATAGAAAAGGCAATCCCTGGCGTATTTAAAATTTGCGACAGTTAAAAATTATTTTTTGAATAATTTACTATAGAAAAGGCAATCCCTGGCGTAATTAAAATTTGCGACAGTATAAAATTATTTTTTGAAAAATTTACAATAGAAAAGGCAATCCCTGGCGTATTTAAAATTTGCGACAGTAAAAAATTATTTTTTGAATAATTTACTATAGAAAATGCAATCCCTGGCGTAATTAAAATTTGCGACAGTAGAAAATTATTTTTTGAATAATTTACTATAGAAAGGGCAATCCCTGGCGTAATTAAAATTTGCGACAGTATAAAATTATTTTTTGAAAAATTTACTATATAAAAGGCAATCCCTGGCGTATTTAAAATTTGCGACAGTAGAAAATTATTTTTTGAAAAATTTACTATAGAAAAGGCAATCCCTGGCGTAATTAAAATTTGCGACAGTAGAAAATTATTTTTTGAAAAATTTACTATAGAAAAGGCAATCCCTGGCGTAATTAAAATTTGCGACAGCAAAAAATTAATTTGTGAAAAATTTACTATAGAAAAGGCAATCCCTGGCGCAATTAAAATCTGCAACAGCAAAAAATTATTTTTTGCAAAATTTACTGTAGAAAAGGCAATCCCTGGCGGATTTGAAATTTGCGACAGTAAAAAATTATTTTTTGAATAATTTACTATAGAATAGGCAATCCCTGGCGTAATTAAAATTTAAATTTACTGTAGAAAAGGCAATCCCTGGCGCAATTAAAATTTGCAACAGCAAAAAAATTATTTTTTGAAAAATTTACTATAGAAAAGGCAATCTCTGGCGCAATTAAAATTTGCGACAGTAAAAAATTATTTTTTGCAAAATTTACTATAGAAAAGGCTTTCCCTGACGTAATTAAAATTTGCGACAGTAAAAAATTATTTTTTGAAAAATTTACTATAGAAAAGGCAATCTCTGGCGCAATTAAAATTTGCGACAGTAGAAAATTATTTTTTGAAAAATTTACTATAGAAAAGGCATTCCCTGACGCAATTAAAATTTGCGACAGTAAAAAATTATTTTTTGAATAATTTACTGTAGAAAAGGCAATCCCTGGCGTAATTAAAATTTGCGACAGTAAAAAATTAGTTTTTGAAAAATTTACTGTAGAAAAGGCAATCCCTGGCGCAATTAAAATTTGCAACAGCAAAAAAATTATTTTTTGAAAAATTTACTATAGAAAAGGCAATCTCTGGCGCAATTAAAATTTGCGACAGTAAACAATTATTTTTTGCAAAATTTACTATAGAAAAGGATTTCCCTGGCGCAATTAAAATTTGCGACAGTAAAAAATTATTTTTTGAAAAATTTACTATAGAAAAGCCAATCCCTGGCGCAATTAAAATTTGGGACAGTAAAAAATTATTTTTTGAAAAATTTACTATAGAAAAGGCAATCCTTGGCGTAATTAAAATTTGCGACAGTAAAGAATTATTTTTTGAAAAATTTACTATAGAAAAGGCAATCCCTGGCGTAACTAAAATCTGCGACAGTAGAAAATTATTTTTTGAAAAAATTTACTGTAGAAAAGGCAATCCCTGGCGCAATTAACATTTGCGACAGTAAAAAATTATTTTTTGAATAATTTACTATAGAAAAGGCAATCCCCGCCGTATTTAAAATTTGCGACAGTAAAAAATTAATTTTTGAAAAATTTACTAGAGAAAAGGCAATCCCGGGCGCAATTAAAATTTGCGACAGTAAAAAATTATTTTTTGAAAAATTTACTATAGAAAAGGCAATCCCTGGCGTAATTAAAATTTGCGACAGTATAAAATTAAATTTTGAAAAATTTACTATAGAAAAGGCAATCCCAGGCGCAATTAAAATTTGCGACAGTAAAAAATTAAATTTTGAAAAATTTACTGTAGAAAAGACAATACCTGGCTTATTTAAAATTTGCGACAGTAAAAAATTATTTTTTGAAAAATTTACTGTAGAAAAGGCAATCCCTGGCGCAATTAAAATTTGCGACAGTAAAAAATTAATTTTTGAAAAATTTACTGTAGAAAAGGCAATCCCTGGCGTAATTAAAATTTGCGACAGTAAAAAATTATTTTTTGAATAATTTACTGTAGAAAAGGCAATCCCTGGCGTAATTAAAATTTGCGACAGTAAAAAATTAGTTTTTGAAAAATTTACTGTAGAAAAGGCAATCCCTGGCGCAATTAAAATTTGCAACAGCAAAAAAATTATTTTTTGAAAAATTTACTATAGAAAAGGCAATCTCTGGCGCAATTAAAATTTGCGACAGTAAAAAATTATTTTTTGCAAAATTTACTATAGAAAAGGCTTTCCCTGGCGCAATTAAAATTTGCGACAGTAAAAAATTATTTTTTGAAAAATTTACTATAGAAAAGGCAATCCCTGGCGCAATTAAAATTTGCGACAGTAAAAAATTATTTTTTGAAAAATTTACTATAGAAAAGGTAATCCTTGGCCTAATTAAAATTTGCGACAGTAAAGAATTATTTTTTGAAAAATTTACTATAGAAAAGGCAATCCCTGGCGTAATTAAAATTTGCGACAGTAGAAAATTATTTTTTGAAAAATTTACTGTAGAAAAGGCAATCCCTGGCGAAATTAACATTTGCGACAGTAAAAAATTATTTTTTGAATAATTTACTATAGAAAAGGCAATCCCTGGCGGATTTAAAATTTGCGACAGTAAAAAATTATTTTTTTAAAAATTTACTATAGAAAAGGCAATCCCTGGCCTATTTAAAATTTGCGACAGTAAAAAATTAATTTTTGAAAAATTTATTATAGAAAAGGCAATCCCTGGCGCAATTAAAATTTCCGACAGTAAAAAATTATTTTTTGAAAAATTTACTATAGAAAAGGCAATCCCTGGGGCAATTAAAATTTGCGACAGTAAAAAATTAATTTGTGAAAAATTTACTGTAGAAAAGGCAATCCCTGGCGGATTTAAAACTTGCGACAGTAAAAAATTATTTTTTGAAAAATTTACTATAGAAAAGGCAATCCCTGGCGGATTTAAAATTTGCGACAGTAAAAAATTATTTTTTGAAAATTTTACTATAGAAAAGGTAATCCCTGGCGCAATTACAATTTGCGACAGTAAAAAATTATTTTTTTGCAAAATTTACTATAGAAAAGGCAATCCCTGGCGCAATTAAAATTTGCGACAGTATAAAATTAAATTTTGAAAAATTTACTATAGAAAAGGCAATCCCTGGCGCATTTAAAATTTGCGACAATAAAACATTAATTTTTGAAAAATTTACTATAGAAAAGGCAATCCCTGGCGTAATTAAAATTTTCGACAGTAAAAAATTATTTTTGAAAAATTTACTGTAGAAAGGCTATCCCTGGCGCAATTAAAATTTGCGACAGCAGAAAATTATTTTTTGAAAAATTTACTGTAGAAAAGGCAATCCCTGGCGCAATTAAAATTTGCGACAGTAAAAAATTAGTTTTTGAAAAATTTACTGTAGAAAAGGCAATCCCTGGCGTAATTAAAATTTGCGACAGTAAAAAATTAATTTGTGAAAAATTTACTGTAGAAAAGGCAATCCCTGCCGCAATTAAAATTTGCGACAGTAAAAAATTATTTTTTGATAAATTTACTGTAGAGAAGGCAATCACTGGCGCAATTAAAATTTGCCACAGTAGAAAATTATTTTTTGAAAAATTTACTGTAGAAAAGGCAATCCCTGGCGTAATTAAAATTTGCGACAGTAGAAAATTATTTTTTGCAAAATTTACTATAGAAAAGGCAATCCCTGGCGTAATTAAAATTTTCGACGTTAAAAAATTAATTTTTGAAAAATTTACTATAGAAAAGGCAATCCCTGGCGCAATTAAAATTTGCGACAGTAAAAAATTATCTTGTGAATAATTTACTATAGAAAAGGCAATCCTTGGCGCAATTAAAGTTTGCGACAGTAAAAAATTATTTTTTGCAAAATTTACTGTAGAAAAGGCAATCCCTGGCGCAATTAAAATTTGCGACAGTAAAAAATTAGTTTTTGAAAAATTTACTATAGAAAAGGCAATCCCTGGCGTAATTAAAATTTGCGACAGTAAAAAAATAATTTTTGAAAAATTTACTATAGAAAAGGTAATCCCTGGCGCAATTACAATTTGCGACAGTAAAAAATTATTTTTTTGCAAAATTTACTATAGAAAAGGCAATCCCTGGCGCAATTAAAATTTGCGACAGTATAAAATTAAATTTTGAAAAATTTACTATAGAAAAGGCAATCCCTGGCGTATTTAGTATTTGCGACAGTAAAAAATTAATTTTCGAAAAATTTACTATAGAAAAGGCAATCCCTGGCGTAATTAAAATTTTCGACAGTAAAAAATTATTTTTTGAAAAATTTACTGTAGAAAAGGCAATCCCTGGCGCAATTAAAATTTGCGACAGCAGAAAATTATTTTTTGAAAACTTTACTGTAGAAAAGGCAATCCCTGGCGCAATTAAAATTTGCGACAGTAAAAAATTAGTTTTTGAAAAATTTACTATAGAAAAGGCAATCGCTGGCGCAAGTAAAATTTGCGACAGTAAAAAATTATTTTTTGAATAATTTACTATAGAAAAGGCAATCCTTGGCGCAATTAAAATTTTCGACAGAAAAAATAATTTTTTGCAAAATTTACTGTAGAAAATGCAATCCCTGGCGCAATTAAAATTTGCGACAGTAAAAAATTATTTTTTGAATAATTTACTATAGAAAAGGCAATCCTTGGCGCAATTATAGTTTGCGACAGTAAAAAATTATTTTTTGCAAAATTTACTGTAGAAAAGGCAATCCCTGGCGCAATCAAAATTTGCGACAGTAAAAAATTAGTTTTTGAAAAATTTACTATAGAAAAGGCAATCCCTGGCTTTATTAAAATTTGCGACAGTAAAAAATTAATTTTTGAAAAATTTACTATAGAAAATGTAATCCCTGCCGCAATTACAATTTGCGACAGTAAAAAATTATTTTTTTGCAAAATTTACTACAGAAAAGGCAATCCCTGGCGCAATTAAAATTTGCGACAGTATAAAATTAAATTTTGAAAAATTTACTATAGAAAAGGCAATCCCTGGCGTATTTAAAATTTGCGACAGTAAAAAATTAATTTTTGAAAAATTTACTATAGAAAAGGCAATCCCTGGCGTAATTAAAATTTTCGACAGTAAAAAATTATTTTTTGAAAAATTTACTGTAGAAAACGCAATCCCTGGCGCAATTAAAATTTGCGACAGCAGAAAATTATTTTTTGAAAAATTTACTGTAGAAAAGGCAATCCCTGGCGCAATTAAAATTTGCGACAGTAAAAAATTAGTTTTTGAAAAATTTACTGTAGAATAGGCAATACCTGGCGTAATTAAAATTTGCGACAGTAAAAAATTAATTTGTGAAAAATTTACTGTGGAAAAGGCAATCCCTGGCGTAATTAAAATTTGCGACAGTAAAAAATTATTTTTTGAAAAATTTACTGTAGAAAAGGCAATCCCTGGCGCAATTAAAATTTGCGACAGTAAAAAATTATTTTTTGCAAAATTTACTATAGAAAAGGCAATCTCTGGCGTATTTAAAATTTGCGACAGTAAAAAAATATTTTTTGCAAAAGTTACTATAGAAATGGCAATCCCTGGCGCAATTAAAATTTGCAACAGTAAAAACTTATTTTTTGCAAAATTTACTATAGAAAAGGCAATCTCTGGCGTAATTAAAATTTTCGACAATAAAAAATTAATTTTTGAAAAATTTACTATAGAAAAGGTAATCCCTGGAGCAATTAAAACTTGCGACAGTAAAAAATTATTTTTTGCAAAAGTTACTGTAGAAAAGGCAATCCCTGGCGCAATTAAAATTTGCGACAGTAGAAAATTATTTTTTGAAAAATTTACTGTAGAAAAGGCAATCCCTGGCGCAATTAAAATTTGCGACAGTAGAAAATTATTTTTTGCAAAATTTACTATAGAAAAGGCAATCCCTGGCGTAATTAAAATTTTCGACAGTATAAAATTAATTTTTGAAAAATTTACTATAGAAATGGCAATCCCTGGCGCAATTAAAATTTGCGACAGTAAAAAATTATTTTTTGAATAATTTACTATAGAAAAGGCAATCCTTGGCGCAATTAAAGTTTGCGACAGTAAAAAACTATTTTTTGCAAAATTTACTGTAGAAAAGGCAATCCCTGGCGCAATTAAAATTTGCGACAGAAAAAAATTAGTTTTTGAAAAATTTACTATAGAAAAGGCAATCCTTGGCGTAGTTAAAATTTGCGACAGTAAAAAATTATTTTTTCGCAAAATTTACTATAGAAAAGGCAATCCCTGGCGCAATTAAAATTTGCGACAGTAAAAAACTATTTTTTGAAAAATTTACTGTAGAAAAGGCAATCCCTGGCATAATTAAAATTTGCGACAGTAAAAAATTAGTTTTTGAAAAATTTACTGTAGAAAAGGCAATCCCTGGCGCAATTAAAATTTGCGACAGTAAAAAATTAATTTTTGCAAAATTTACTATAGAAAAGGCAATCCTTGGCATAATTAAAATTTGCGAGAGTAAAAAATTATTTTTTGAAAAATTTACTGTAGAAAAGGCAATCCCTGGCGCAATTAAAATTTGCGACAGTAAAAAATAATTTTTTATAAATTTACTGTAGGGAAGGCAATCCCTGCCGCAAATAAAATTTGCGACAGTAGAAAATTATTTTTTGAAAAATTTACTGTAGAAAAGGCAATCCCTGGCGCAATTAAAATTTGCGACAGTAGAAAATTATTTTTTGCAAAATTTACTATAGAAAAGGCAATCCCTGACGTAATTAAAATTTTCGACAGTAAAAAATTAATTTTTGAAAAATTTATTATAGAAAAGGCAATCCCTGGCGCAATTAAAATTTGCGACAGTAAAAACTTATTTTTTGAATAATTTACTATAGAAAAGGCAATCCTTGGCGCAATTAAAGTTTGCGACAGTAAAAAATTATTTTTTGCAAAATTTACTGTAGAAAAGGCATTCCCTGGCGCAATTAAAATTTGCGACAGTAAAAAATTAGTTTTTGAAAAATTTACTATAGAAAAGGCAATCCCTGGCGTAATTAAAATTTGCGACAGTAAAAAAATAATTTTTGAAAAATTTACTATAGAAAAGGTAATCCCTGGCGCAATTACAATTTGCGACAGTAAAAAATTATTTTTTTGCAAAATTTACTATAGAAAAGGCAATCCCTGGCGCAATTAAAATTTGCGACAGTATAAAATTAAATTTTGAAAAATTTACTATAGAAAAGGCAATCCCTGGCGTATTTAGTATTTGCGACAGTAAAAAATTAATTTTCGAAAAATTTACTATAGAAAAGGCAATCCCTGGCGTAATTAAAATTTTCGACAGTAAAAAATTATTTTTTGAAAAATTTACTGTAGAAAAGGCAATCCCTGGCGCAATTAAAATTTGCGACAGCAGAAAATTATTTTTTGAAAAATTTACTGTAGAAAAGGCAATCCCTGGCGCAATTAAAATTTGCGACAGTAAAAAATTAGTTTTTGAAAAATTTACTATAGAAAAGGCAATCGCTGGCGCAAGTAAAATTTGCGACAGTAAAAAATTATTTTTTGAATAATTTACTATAGAAAAGGCAATCCTTGGCGCAATTAAAATTTTCGACAGAAAAAATAATTTTTTGCAAAATTTACTGTAGAAAATGCAATCCCTGGCGCAATTAAAATTTGCGACAGTAAAAAATTATTTTTTGAATAATTTACTATAGAAAAGGCAATCCTTGGCGCAATTATAGTTTGCGACAGTAAAAAATTATTTTTTGCAAAATTTACTGTAGAAAAGGCAATCCCTGGCGCAATCAAAATTTGCGACAGTAAAAAATTTGTTTTTGAAAAATTTACTATAGAAAAGGCAATCCCTGGCTTTATTAAAATTTGCGACAGTAAAAAATTAATTTTTGAAAAATTTACTATAGAAAAGGTAATCCCTGCCGCAATTACAATTTGCGACAGTAAAAAATTATTTTTTTGCAAAATTTACTACAGAAAAGGCAATCCCTGGCGCAATTAAAATTTGCGACAGTATAAAATTAAATTTTGAAAAATTTACTATAGAAAAGGCAATCCCTGGCGTATTTAAAATTTGCGACAGTAAAAAATTAATTTTTGAAAAATTTACTATAGAAAAGGCAATCCCTGGCGTAATTAAAATTTTCGACAGTAAAAAATTATTTTTTGAAAAATTTACTGTAGAAAACGCAATCCCTGGCGCAATTAAAATTTGCGACAGCAGAAAATTATTTTTTGAAAAATTTACTGTAGAAAAGGCAATCCCTGGCGCAATTAAAATTTGCGACAGTAAAAAATTAGTTTTTGAAAAATTTACTGTAGAATAGGCAATACCTGGCGTAATTAAAATTTGCGACAGTAAAAAATTAATTTGTGAAAAATTTACTGTGGAAAAGGCAATCCCTGGCGTAATTAAAATTTGCGACAGTAAAAAATTATTTTTTGAAAAATTTACTGTAGAAAAGGCAATCCCTGGCGCAATTAAAATTTGCGACAGTAAAAAATTATTTTTTGCAAAATTTACTATAGAAAAGGCAATCTCTGGCGTATTTAAAATTTGCGACAGTAAAAAAATATTTTTTGCAAAAGTTACTATAGAAATGGCAATCCCTGGCGCAATTAAAATTTGCAACAGTAAAAACTTATTTTTTGCAAAATTTACTATAGAAAAGGCAATCTCTGGCGTAATTAAAATTTTCGACAATAAAAAATTAATTTTTGAAAAATTTACTATAGAAAAGGTAATCCCTGGAGCAATTAAAACTTGCGACAGTAAAAAATTATTTTTTGCAAAAGTTACTGTAGAAAAGGCAATCCCTGGCGCAATTAAAATTTGCGACAGTAGAAAATTATTTTTTGAAAAATTTACTGTAGAAAAGGCAATCCCTGGCGCAATTAAAATTTGCGACAGTAGAAAATTATTTTTTGCAAAATTTACTATAGAAAAGGCAATCCCTGGCGTAATTAAAATTTTCGACAGTATAAAATTAATTTTTGAAAAATTTACTATAGAAATGGCAATCCCTGGCGCAATTAAAATTTGCGACAGTAAAAAATTATTTTTTGAATAATTTACTATAGAAAAGGCAATCCTTGGCGCAATTAAAGTTTGCGACAGTAAAAAACTATTTTTTGCAAAATTTACTGTAGAAAAGGCAATCCCTGGCGCAATTAAAATTTGCGACAGAAAAAAATTAGTTTTTGAAAAATTTACTATAGAAAAGGCAATCCTTGGCGTAGTTAAAATTTGCGACAGTAAAAAATTATTTTTTCGCAAAATTTACTATAGAAAAGGCAATCCCTGGCGCAATTAAAATTTGCGACAGTAAAAAACTATTTTTTGAAAAATTTACTGTAGAAAAGGCAATCCCTGGCATAATTAAAATTTGCGACAGTAAAAAATTAGTTTTTGAAAAATTTACTGTAGAAAAGGCAATCCCTGGCGCAATTAAAATTTGCGACAGTAAAAAATTAATTTTTGCAAAATTTACTATAGAAAAGGCAATCCTTGGCATAATTAAAATTTGCGAGAGTAAAAAATTATTTTTTGAAAAATTTACTGTAGAAAAGGCAATCCCTGGCGCAATTAAAATTTGCGACAGTAAAAAATAATTTTTTATAAATTTACTGTAGGGAAGGCAATCCCTGCCGCAAATAAAATTTGCGACAGTAGAAAATTATTTTTTGAAAAATTTACTGTAGAAAAGGCAATCCCTGGCGCAATTAAAATTTGCGACAGTAGAAAATTATTTTTTGCAAAATTTACTATAGAAAAGGCAATCCCTGACGTAATTAAAATTTTCGACAGTAAAAAATTAATTTTTGAAAAATTTATTATAGAAAAGGCAATCCCTGGCGCAATTAAAATTTGCGACAGTAAAAACTTATTTTTTGAATAATTTACTATAGAAAAGGCAATCCTTGGCGCAATTAAAGTTTGCGACAGTAAAAAATTATTTTTTGCAAAATTTACTGTAGAAAAGGCATTCCCTGGCGCAATTAAAATTTGCGACAGTAAAAAATTAGTTTTTGAAAAATTTACTATAGAAAAGGCAATCCCTGGCGTAATTAAAATTTGCGACAGTAAAAAAAAATTTTTGAAAAATTTACTATAGAAAAGGTAATCCCTGGCGCAATTACAATTTGCGACAGTAAAAAATTATTTTTTTGCAAAATTTACTATAGAAAAGGCAATCCCTGTCGCAATTAAAATTTGCGACAGTATAAAATTAAATTTTGAAAAATTTACTATAGAAAAGGCAATCCCTGGCGTATTTAGTATTTGCGACAGTAAAAAATTAATTTGTGAAAAATTTACTCTAGAAAAGGCAATCCCTGGCGTAATTAAAATTTGCGACAGTAAAAAATTATTTTTTGAAAAATGTACTGCAGAAAAGGCAATCCCTGGCGCAATTAAAATTTGCGACAGTAAAAAATTATTTTTTGCAAAATTTACTATAGAAAAGGCAATCTCTGGCGTATTTAAAATTTGCGACAGTAAAAAATTATTTTTTGCAAAAGTTACTATAGAAAAGGCAATCCCTGGCGCAATTAAAATTTGCGACAGTAAAAAATTATTTTTTGCAAAATTTACTATAGAAAAGGCAATCTCTGTCGTAATTAAAATTTTCGACAGTAAAAAATTAATTTTTGAAAAATTTACTATAGAAAAGGTAATCCCTGGGGCAATTAAAACTTGCGACAGTAAAAAATTATTTTTTGCAAAAGTTACTGTAGAAAAGGCAATCCCTGGCGCAATTAAAATTTGCGACAGTAAAAAATTATTTTTTGATAAATTTACTGTAGAGAAGGCAATCCCTGGCGCAATTAAAATTTGCGACAGTAGAAAATTATTTTTTGAAAAATTTACTGTAGAAAAGGCAATCCCTGGCGCAATTAAAATTTGCGACAGTAAAAAATTAGTTTTTGAAAAATTTACTATAGAAAAGGCAATCCCTGGCGTAATTAAAATTTGCGACAGTAAAAAATTATTTTTTTGCAAAATTTACTATAGAAAAGGCAATCCCTGGCGCAATTAAAATTTGCGACAGTATAAAATTAAATTTTGAAAAATTTACTATAGAAAAGGCAATCCCTGGCGTATTTAGTATTTGCGACAGGAAAAAATTAATTTTCGAAAAATTTACTATAGAAAAGGCAATCCTTGGCGCAATTAAAATTTTCGACAGTAAAAAATTATTTTTTGAAAAATTTACTGTAGAAAAGGCAATCCCTGGCGCAATTAAAATTTGCGACAACAGAAAATTATTTTTTGAAAAATTTACTGTAGAAAAGGCAATCCCTGGCGCAATTAAAATTTGCGACAGTAAAAAATTAGTTTTTGAAAAATTTACTATAGAAAAGGCAATCGCTGGCGCAATTAAAATTTGCGACAGTAAAAAATTATTTTTTGAATAATTTACTATAGAAATGGCAATCCTTGGCGCAATTAAAATTTTCGACAGTAAAAAATAATTTTTTGCAAAATTTACTGTAGAAAATGCAATCCCTGGCGCAATTAAAATTTGCGACAGTAAAAAATTATTTTTTGAATAATTTACTATAGAAAAGGCAATCCCTGGCGTATTTAGTATATGCGACAGTAAAAAATTAATTTTCGAAAAATTTACTATAGAAAAGGCAATCCCTGGCGTAATTAAAATTTTCGACAGTAAAAAATTATTTTTTGAAAAATTTACTGTAGAAAAGGCAATCCCTGGCGCAATTAAAATTTGCGACAGCAGAAAATTATTTTTTGAAAAATTTACTATAGAAAAGGTAATCCCTGGCGCAATTACAATTTGCGACAGTAAAAAATTATTTTTTTGCAAAATTTACTATAGAAAAGGCAATCCTTGGCGCAATTAAAATTTGCGACAGTAAAAAATTAATTTTTGAAAAATTTACTATAGAAAAGGTAATCCCTGGAGCAATTAAAACTTGCGACAGTAAAAAATTATTTTTTGCAAAAGTTACTGTAGAAAAGGCAATCCCTGGCGCAATTAAAATTTGCGACAGTAAAAAATTATTTTTTGATAAATTTACTGTAGAGAAGCCAATCCCTGGCGCAATTAAAATTTGCGACAGTAGAAAATTATTTTGTGAAAAATTTACTCTAGAAATGGCAATCCCTGGCATAATTAAAATTTGCGACAGTAAAAAATTATTTTTTGAAAAATGTACTGTAGAAAAGGCAATCCCTGGCGCAATTAAAATTTGCGACAGTAAAAAATTATTTTTTGCAAAATTTACTATAGAAAAGGCAATCTCTGGCGTATTTAAAATTTGCGACAGTAAAAAATTATTTTTTGCAAAAGTTACTATAGAAAAGCAATGCCTGGCGCAATTAAAATTTGCGACAGTAAAAAATTATTTTTTGCAAAATTTACTATAGAAAAGGCAATCCCTGGCGTAATTAAAATTTGCGACAGTAAAAAAATAATTTTTGAAAAATTTACTATAGAAAAGGTAATCCCTGGCGCAATTACAACTTGCGACAGTAAAAAATTATTTTTTTGCAAAATTTACTATAGAAAAGGCAATCCCTGGCGCAATTAAAATTTGCGACAGTAAAAAATTATTTTTTGAATAATTTACTATAGAAAAGGCAATCCCTGGCGTATTTAGTATATGCGACAGTAAAAAATTAATTTTCGAAAAATTTACTATAGAAAAGGCAATCCCTGGCGTAATTAAAATTTTCGACAGTAAAAAATTATTTTTTGAAAAATTTACTGTAGAAAAGGCAATCCCTGGCGCAATTAAAATTTGCGACAGCAGAAAATTATTTTTTGAAAAATTTACTATAGAAAAGGTAATCCCTGGCGCAATTACAATTTGCGACAGTAAAAAATTATTTTTTTGCAAAATTTACTATAGAAAAGGCAATCCTTGGCGCAATTAAAATTTGCGACAGTAAAAAATTAATTTTTGAAAAATTTACTATAGAAAAGGTAATCCCTGGAGCAATTAAAACTTGCGACAGTAAAAAATTATTTTTTGCAAAAGTTACTGTAGAAAAGGCAATCCCTGGCGCAATTAAAATTTGCGACAGTAAAAAATTATTTTTTGATAAATTTACTGTAGAGAAGCCAATCCCTGGCGCAATTAAAATTTGCGACAGTAGAAAATTATTTTGTGAAAAATTTACTCTAGAAATGGCAATCCCTGGCATAATTAAAATTTGCGACAGTAAAAAATTATTTTTTGAAAAATGTACTGTAGAAAAGGCAATCCCTGGCGCAATTAAAATTTGCGACAGTAAAAAATTATTTTTTGCAAAATTTACTATAGAAAAGGCAATCTCTGGCGTATTTAAAATTTGCGACAGTAAAAAATTATTTTTTGCAAAAGTTACTATAGAAAAGCAATGCCTGGCGCAATTAAAATTTGCGACAGTAAAAAATTATTTTTTGCAAAATTTACTGTAGAAAAGGCAATCCCTGGCGCAATTAAAATTTGCGACAGTAAAAAATTAGTTTTTGAAAAATTTACTATAGAAAAGGCAATCCCTGGCGTAATTAAAATTTGCGACAGTAAAAAAATAATTTTTGAAAAATTTACTATAGAAAAGGTAATCCCTGGCGCAATTACAACTTGCGACAGTAAAAAATTATTTTTTTGCAAAATTTACTATAGAAAAGGCAATCCCTGGCGCAATTAAAATTTGCGACAGTATAAAATTAAATTTTGAAAAATTTACTATAGAAAAGGCAATCCCTGGCGTTTTTAGTATTTGCGACAGTAAAAAATTAATTTGTGAAAAATTTACTCTAGAAATGGCAATCCCTGGCATAATTAAAATTTGCGACAGTAAAAAATTATTTTTTGAAAAATGTACTGTAGAAAAGGCAATCCCTGGCGCAATTAAAATTTGCGACAGTAAAAAATTATTTTTTGCAAAAGTTACTATAGAAAAGCAATGCCTGGCGCAATTAAAATTTGCGACAGTAAAAAATTATTTTTTGCAAAATTTACTGTAGAAAAGGCAATCCCTGGCGCAATTAAAATTTGCGACAGTAAAAAATTAGTTTTTGAAAAATTTACTATAGAAAAGGCAATCCCTGGCGTAATTAAAATTTGCGACAGTAAAAAATTATTTTTTGCAAAAGTTACTATAGAAAAGCAATGCCTGGCGCAATTAAAATTTGCGACAGTAAAAAATTATTTTTTGCAAAATTTACTATAGAAAAGGCAATCTCTGTCGTAATTAAAATTTTCGACAGTAAAAAATTAATTTTTGAAAAATTTACTATAGAAAAGGTAATCCCTGGAGCAATTAAAACTTGCGACAGTAAAAAATTATTTTTTGCAAAAGTTACTGTAGAAAAGGCAATCCCTGGCGCAATTAAATTTGCGACAGTAAAAAATTATTTTTTGATAAATTTACTGTAGAGAAGGCAATCCCTGGCGCAATTAAAATTTGCGACAGTAGAAAATTATTTTTTGAAAAATTTACTGTAGAAAAGGCAATCCCTGGCGCAATTAAAATTTGCGACAGTAAAAAATTAGTTTTTGAAAAATTTACTATAGAAAAGGCAATCCCTGGCGTAATTAAAATTTGCGACAGTAAAAAAATAATTTTTGAAAAATTTACTATAGAAAAGGTAATCCCTGGCGCAATTACAACTTGCGACAGTAAAAAATTATTTTTTTGCAAAATTTACTATAGAAAAGGCAATCCCTGGCGCAATTAAAATTTGCGACAGTATAAAATTAAATTTTGAAAAATTTACTATAGAAAAGGCAATCCCTGGCGTTTTTAGTATTTGCGACAGTAAAAAATTAATTTGTGAAAAATTTACTCTAGAAATGGCAATCCCTGGCATAATTAAAATTTGCGACAGTAAAAAATTATTTTTTGAAAAATGTACTGTAGAAAAGGCAATCCCTGGCGCAATTAAAATTTGCGACAGTAAAAAATTATTTTTTGCAAAATTTACTATAGAAAAGGCAATCTCTGGCGTATTTAAAATTTGCGACAGTAAAAAATTATTTTTTGCAAAAGTTACTATAGAAAAGCAATGCCTGGCGCAATTAAAATTTGCGACAGTAAAAAATTATTTTTTGCAAAATTTACTATAGAAAAGGCAATCTCTGTCGTAATTAAAATTTTCGACAGTAAAAAATTAATTTTTGAAAAATTTACTATAGAAAAGGTAATCCCTGGAGCAATTAAAACTTGCGACAGTAAAAAATTATTTTTTGCAAAAGTTACTGTAGAAAAGGCAATCCCTGGCGCAATTAAATTTGCGACAGTAAAAAATTATTTTTTGATAAATTTACTGTAGAGAAGGCAATCCCTGGCGCAATTAAAATTTGCGACAGTAGAAAATTATTTTTTGAAAAATTTACTGTAGAAAAGGCAATCCCTGGCGCAATTAAAATTTGCGACAGTAAAAAATTAGTTTTTGAAAAATTTACTATAGAAAAGGCAATCCCTGGCGTAATTAAAATTTGCGACAGTAAAAAAATAATTTTTGAAAAATTTACTATAGAAAAGGTAATCCCGGCGCAATTACAATTTGCGACAGTAAAAAATTATTTTTTTGCAAAATTTACTATAGAAAAGGCAATCCCTGGCGCAATTAAAATTTGCGACAGTATAAAATTAAATTTTGAAAAATTTACTATAGAAAAGGCAATCCCTGGCGTATTTAGTATTTGCGACAGTAAAAAATTAATTTTCGAAAAATTTACTATAGAAAAGGCAATCCCTGGCGTAATTAAAATTTTCGACAGTAAAAAATTATTTTTTGAAAAATTTACTGTAGAAAAGGCAATCCCTGGCGCAATTAAAATTTGCGACAGCAGAAAATTATTTTTTGAAAAATTTACTGTAGAAAAGGCAATCCCTGGCGCAATTAAAATTTGCGACAGTAAAAAATTAGTTTTTGAAAAATTTACTATAGAAAAGGCAATCGCTGGCGCAATTAAAATTTGCGACAGTAAAAAATTATTTTTTGAATAATTTACTATAGAAAAGGCAATCCTTGGCGCAATTAAAATTTTCGACAGTAAAAAATAATTTTTTGCAAAATTTACTGTAGAAAATGCAATCCCTGGCGCAATTAAAATTTGCGACAGTAAAAAATTATTTTTTGAATAATTTACTATAGAAAAGGCAATCCTTGGCGCAATTAAAGTTTGCGACAGAAAAAAATTATTTTTTGCAAAATTTACTGTAGAAAAGGCAATCCCTGGCGCAATCAAAATTTGCGACAGTAAAAAATTAGTTTTTGAAAAATTTACTATAGAAAAGGCAATCCCTGGCTTAATTAAAATTTGCGACAGTAAAAAATTAATTTTTGAAAAATTTACTATAGAAAAGGTAATCCCTGCCGCAATTACAATTTGCGACAGTAAAAAATTATTTTTTTGCAAAATTTACTATAGAAAAGGCAATCCCTGGCGCAATTAAAATTTGCGACAGTATAAAATTAAATTTTGAAAAATTTACTATAGAAAAGGCAATCCCTGGCGTATTTAAAATTTGCGACAGTAAAAAATTAATTTTTGAAAAATTTACTATAGAAAAGGCAATCCCTGGCGTAATTAAAATTTTCGACAGTAAAAAATTATTTTTTGAAAAATTTACTGTAGAAAAGGCAATCCCTGGCGCAATTAAAATTTGCGACAGTAAAAAATTATTTTTGCAAAATTTACTATAGAAAAGGCAATCTCTGGCGTATTTAAAATTTGCGACAGTAAAAAATTATTTTTTGCAAAAGTTACTATAGAAATGGCAATCCCTGGCGCAATTAAAATTTGCGACAGTAAAAAATTATTTTTTGAAAAATTTACTGTGGAAAAGGCAATCCCTGGCGTAATTAAAATTTGCGACAGTAAAAAATTATTTTTTGAAAAATTTACTGTAGAAAAGGCAATCCCTGGCGCAATTAAAATTTGCGACAGTAAAAAATTATTTTTGCAAAATTTACTATAGAAAAGGCAATCTCTGGCGTATTTAAAATTTGCGACAGTAAAAAATTATTTTTTGCAAAATTTACTATAGAAAAGGCAATCTCTGGCGTATTTAAAATTTGCGACAGTAAAAAATTATTTTTTGAAAAATTTACTGTAGAAAAGGCAATCCCTGGCGCAATTAAAATTTGCGACAGTAAAAAATTAGTTTTTGAAAAATTTACTGTAGAATAGGCAATACCTGGCGTAATTAAAATTTGCGACAGTAAAAAATTAATTTGTGAAAAATTTACTGTGGAAAAGGCAATCCCTGGCGTAATTAAAATTTGCGACAGTAAAAAATTATTTTTTGAAAAATTTACTGTAGAAAAGGCAATCCCTGGCGCAATTAAAATTTGCGACAGTAAAAAATTATTTTTGCAAAATTTACTATAGAAAAGGCAATCTCTGGCGTATTTAAAATTTGCGGCAGTAAAAAATTATTTTTTGCAAAAGTTACTATAAAAATGGCAATCCCTGGCGCAATTAAAATTTGCGACAGTAAAAAATTATATTTTGCAAAATTTACTACAGAAAAGGCAATCTCTGGCGTAATTAAAATTTTCGACAGTAAAAAATTAATTTTTGAAAAATTTTTTATAGAAAAGGTAATCCCTGGAGCAATTAAAACTTGCGACAGTAAAAAATTATTTTTTGCAAAAGTTACTGTAGAAAAGGCAATCCCTGGCGCAATTAAAATTTGCGACAGTAGAAAATTATTTTTTGAAAAATTTACTGTAGAAAAGGCAATCCCTGGCGCAATTAAAATTTGCGACAGTAGAAAATTATTTTTTGCAAAATTTACTATAGAAAAGGCAATCCCTGGCGTAATTAAAATTTTCGACAGTATAAAATTAATTTTTGAAAAATTTACTATAGAAAAGGCAATCCCTGGCGCAATTAAAATTTGCGACAGTAAAAAATTATTTTTTGAATAATTTACTATAGAAAAGGCAATCCTTGGCGCAATTAAAGTTTGCGACAGTAAAAAACTATTTTTTGCAAAATTTACTGTAGAAAATGCAATCCCTGGCGCAATTAAAATTTGCGACAGAAAAAAATTAGTTTTTGAAAAATTTACTATAGAAAAGGCAATCCCTGGCGCAATTAAAATTTGCGACAGCAAAAAATTAATTTTTGAAAAAATTTACTATAAAAAAAGTAATTCCTGGCGCAATTACAATTTGCGACAGTAAAAAATTATTTTTTTGCAAAATTTACTATAGAAAAGGCAATCCCTGGCGCAATTAAAATTTGCGACAGTATAAAATTAAATTTTGAAAAATTTACTATAGAAAAGGCAATCCCTGGCGTATTTAAAATTTGCGACAGTAAAAAATTAATTTTAGAAAAATTTACTATAGAAAAGGCAATCCCTGGCGTAATTAAAATTTCCGACAGTAAAAAATTATTTTTTGAAAAATTTACTGTAGAAAAGGCAATCCCTGGCGCAATTAAAATTTGCGACAGCAGAAAATTATTTTTTGAAAAATTTACTGTAGAAAAGGCAATCCCTGGCGCAATTAAAATTTGCGACAATAAAAAATTAGTTTTTGAAAAATTTACTGTAGAAAAGGCAATCCCTGGCGTAATTAAAATTTGCGACAGTAAAAAATTAATTTGAGAAAAACTTACTGTAGAAAAGGCAATCCCTGGCGTAATTAAAATTTTCGAGAGTAAAAAATTATTTTTGAAAAATTTACTGTAGAAAAGGCAATCCCTGGCGCAATTAAAATTTGCGACAGTAAAAAATTATTTTTTGCAAAATTTACTATAAAAAAGGCAATCTCTGGCGTATTTAAAATTTGCGACAGTAAAAAATTATTTTTTGCAAAAGTTACTATAGAAAAGGCAATCCCTGGGGCAATTAAAATTTGCGACAGTAAAAAATTATTTTTTGCAAAATTTACTATAGAAAAGGCAATCTCTGGCGTAATTAAAATTTTCGACAGTAAAAAATTAATTTTTGAAAAATTTACTATAGAAATGGTAATACCTGGAGCAATTAAAACTTGCGACAGTAAAAAATTATTTTTTGCAAAAGTTACTGTAGAAAACGCAATCCCTGGCGCAATTAAAATTTGCGACAGTAAAAAATAGTTTTTTATAAATTTACTGTAGAGAAGGCAATCCCTGCCGCAAATAAAATTTGCGACAGTAGAAAATTATTTTTTGAAAAATTTACTGTAGAAAGGCAATCCCTGGCGCAATTAAAATTTGCGACAGTAGAAAATTATTTTTTGCAAAATTTACTATAGAAAAATCAATCCCTGACGTAATTAAAATTTTCGACAGTAAAAAATTAATTTTTGAAAAATTTATTATAGAAAAGGCAATCCCTGGCGCAATTAAAATTTGCGACAGTAAAAACTTATTTTTTGAATAATTTACTATAGAAAAGGCAATCCTTGGCGCAATTAAAGTTTGCGACAGTAAAAAATTATTTTTTGCAAAATTTACTGTAGAAAAGGCAATCCCTGGCGCAATTAAAATTTGCGACAGTAAAAAATTAGTTTTTGAAAAATTTACTATAGAAGAGGCAATCCCTGGCGTAATTAAAATTTGCGACAGTAAAAAATTAAGTTTTGAAAAATTTACTATAGAAAAGGTAATGCCTGGCGCAATTACAATTTGCGACAGTAAAAAATTATTTTTTTGCAAAATTTACTATAGAAAAGGCAATCCCTGGCGCAATTAAAATTTGCGACAGTATAAAATTAAATTTTGAAAAATTTACTATAGAAAAGGCAATCCCTGGCGTATTTAAAATTTGCGACAGTAAAAAATTAATTTGTGAAAAATTTACAGTAGAAAAGCAATCCCTGGCGTAATTAAAATTTGCGACAGTAAAAAATTATTTTTTGAAAAATGTACTGTAGAAAAGGCAATCCCTGGCGCAATTAAAATTTGCGACAGTAAAAAATTATTTTTTGCAAAATTTACTATAGAAAAGGCAATCTCTGGCGTATTTAAAATTTGCGACAGTAAAAAATTATTTTTTGCAAAAGTTACTATAGAAAAGGCAATCCCTGGCGCAATTAAAATTTGCGACAGTAAAAAATTATTTTTTGCAAAATTTACTATAGAAAAGGCAATCTCTGTCGTAATTAAAATTTTCGACAGTAAAAAATTAATTTTTGAAAAATTTACTATAGAAAAGGTAATCCCTGGAGCAATTAAAACTTGCGACAGTAAAAAATTATTTTTTGCAAAAGTTACTGTAGAAAAGGCAATCCCTGGCGCAATTAAAATTTGCGACAGTAAAAAATTATTTTTTGATAAATTTACTGTAGAGAAGGCAATCCCTGGCGCAATTAAAATTTGCGACAGTAGAAAATTATTTTTTGAAAAATTTACTGTAGAAAAGGCAATCCCTGGCGCAATTAAAATTTGCGACAGTAAAAAATAATTTTTTTGCAAAATTTACTATAGAAAAGGCAATCCCTGGCGCAATTAAAATTTGCGACAGTATAAAATTAAATTTTGAAAAATTTACTATAGAAAAGGCAATCCCTGGCGGAATTAAAATTTGCGACAGCAGAAAATTATTTTTTGAAAAATTTACTGTAGAAAAGGCAATCCCTGGCGCAATTAAAATTTGCGACAGTAAAAAATTAGTTTTTGAAAAATTTACTGTAGAAAAGGCAATCCCTGGCGTAATTAAAATTTGCGACAGTAAAAAATTAATTTGTGAAAAATTTACTGTAGAAAAGGCAATCCCTGGCGTAATTAAAATTTTCGACAGTAAAAAATTATTTTTTGAAAAATTTACTGTAGAAAAGGCAATCCCTGGCGCAATTAAAATTTGCGACAGTAAAAAATTATTTTTTGCAAAATTTACTATAGAAAAGGCAATATCTGGCGTATTTAAAATTTGCGACAGTAAAAAATTATTTTTTGCAAAAGTTACTATAGAAAAGGCAATCCCTGGCGCAATTAAAATTTGCGACAGTAAAAAATTATTTTTTGCAAAATTTACTATAGAAAAGGCAATCTCTGGCGTAATTAAAATTTTCGACAGTAAAAAATTAATTTTTGAAAAATTTACTATAGAAATGGTAATACCTGGAGCAATTAAAACTTGCGACAGTAAAAAATTATTTTTTGCAAAAGTTACTGTAGAAAAGGCAATCCCTGGCGCAATTAAAATTTGCGACAGTAAAAAATAATTTTTTATAAATTTACTGTAGAGAAGGCAATCCCTGCCGCAAATAAAATTTGCGACAGTAGAAAATTATTTTTTGAAAAATTTACTGTAGAAAAGGCAATCCCTGGAGCAATTAAAACTTGCGACAGTAAAAAATTATTTTTTGCAAAAGTTACTGTAGAAAAGGCAATCCCTGGCGCAATTAAAATTTGCGACAGTATAAAATTAATTTTTGAAAAATTTATTATAGAAAAGGCAATCCCTGGCGCAATTAAAATTTGCGACAGTAAAAAATTAATTTGTGAAAAATTTACTGTAGAAAAGGCAATCCCTGGCGTAATTAAAATTTGCGACAGTAAAACATTATTTTTTGAAAAATGTACTGTAGAAAAGGCAATCCCTGGCGCAATTAAAATTTGCGACAGTAAAAAATTATTTTTTGCAAAATTTACTACAGAAAAGGCAATCTCTGGCGTATTTAAAATTTGCGACAGTAAAAAATTATTTTTTGCTAAAGTTACTATAGAAAAGGCAATCCCTGGCGCAATTAAAATTTGCGACAGTAAAAAATTATTTTTTGCAAAATTTACTATAGAAAAGGCAATCTCTGTCGTAATTAAAATTTTCGACAGTAAAAAATTAATTTTTGAAAAATTTACTATAGAAAAGGTAATCCCTGGAGCAATTAAAACTTGCGACAGTAAAAAATTATTTTTTGCAAAAGTTACTGTAGAAAAGGCAATCCCTGGCGCAATTAAAATTTGCGACAGTAAAAAATTATTTTTTGATAAATTTACTGTAGAGAAGGCAATCCCTGGCGCAATTAAAATTTGCGACAGTAGAAAATTATTTTTTGAAAAATTTACTGTAGAAAAGGCAATCCCTGGCGCAATTAAAATTTGCGACAGTAGAAAATTATTTTTTGCAAAATTTACTATAGAAAAGGCAATCCCTGGCGTAATTAAAATTTTCGACAGTAAAAAATTAATTTTTGAAAAATTTACTATAGAAAAGGCAATGCCTGGCGCAATTAAAATTTGCGACAGTAAAAAATTATTTTTTTAATAATTTACTATAGAAAAGGCAATCCTTGGCGCAATTAAAGTTTTCGACAGTAAAAAATTAATTTTTGAAAAATTTACTATAGAAAAGGTAATCCCTGGAGCAATTAAAACTTGCGACAGTAAAAAATTATTTTTTGCAAAAGTTACTGTAGAAAAGGCAATCCCTGGCGCAATTAAAATTTGCGACAGTAAAAAATTATTTTTTGATAAATTTACTGTAGAGAAGGCAATCCCTGGCGCAATTAAAATTTGCGACAGTAAAAAATTAATTTGTGAAAAATTTACTGTAGAAAAGGCAATCCCTGGCGTAATTAAATTTGCGACAGTAAAAAATTATTTTTTGAAAAATGTACTGTAGAAAAGGCAATCCCTGGCGCAATTAAAAGTTGCGACAGTAAAAAATTATTTTTTGCAAAATTTACTATAGAAAAGGCAATCCCTGGCGCAATTAAAATTTGCGACAGTAAAAAATTAGTTTTTGAATAATTTACTATAGAAAAGGCAATCCTTGGCGCAATTAAAATTTTCGACAGTAAAAAATAATTTTTTGCAAAATTTACTGTAGAAAATGCAATCCCTGGCGCAATTAAAATTTGCGACAGTAAAAAATTATTTTTTGAATAATTTACTATAGAAAAGGCAATCCTTGGCGCAATTAAAGTTTGCGACAGTAAAAAATTATTTCTTGCAAAATTTACTGTAGAAAAGGCAATCCCTGGCGCAATCAAAATTTGCGACAGTAAAAAATTAGTTTTTGAAAAATTTACTATAGAAAAGGCAATCCCTGGCTTAATTAAAATTTGCGACAGTAAAAAATTAATTTTTGAAAAATTTACTATAGAAAAGGTAATCCCTGCCGCAATTACAATTTGCGACAGTAAAAAATAATTTTTTTGCAAAATTTACTATAGAAAAGGCAATCCCTGGCGCAATTAAAATTTGCGACAGTATAAAATTAAATTTTGAAAAAGTTACTATAGAAAAGGCAATCCCTGGCGTATTTAAAATTTGCGACAGTAAAAAATTAATTTTTGAAAAATTTACTATAGAAAAGGCAATCCCTGGCGTAATTAAAATTTTCGACAGTAAAAAATTATTTTTTGAAAAATTTACTGTAGAAAACGCAATCCCTGGCGCAATTAAAATTTGCGACAGCAGAAAATTATTTTTTGAAAAATTTACTGTAGAAAAGGCAATCCCTGGCGCAATTAAAATTTGCGACAGTAAAAAATTAGTTTTTGAAAAATTTACTGTAGAATAGGCAATACCTGGCGTAATTAAAATTTGCGACAGTAAAAAATTAATTTGTGAAAAATTTACTGTGGAAAAGGCAATCCCTGGCGTAATTAAAATTTGCGACAGTAAAAAATTATTTTTTGAAAAATTTACTGTAGAAAAGGCAATCCCTGGCGCAATTAAAATTTGCGACAGTAAAAAATTATTTTTTGCAAAATTTACTATAGAAAAGGCAATCTCTGGCGTATTTAAAATTTGCGAAAGTAAAAAATTATTTTTTGCAAAAGTTACTATAGAAATGGCAATCCTTGGCGCAATTAAAATTTGCGACAGTAAAAAATTATATTTTGCAAAATTTACTACAGAAAAGGCAATCTCTGGCGAAATTAAAATTTTCGACAGTAAAAAATTAATTTTTGAAAAATTTACTATAGAAAAGGTAATCCCTGGAGCAATTAAAACTTGCGACAGTAAAAAATTATTTTTTGCAAAAGTTACTGTAGAAAAGGCAATCCCTGGCGCAATTAAAATTTGCGACAGTAAAAAATTATTTTTTGATAAATTTACTGTAGAGAAGGCAATCCCTGGCGCAATTAAAATTTGCGACAGTAGAAAATTATTTTTGAAAAATTTACTGTAGAAAAGGCAATCCCTGGCGCAATTAAAATTT
>CAWVNZ010001979.1:0-67510 GCA_963930735.1 Dioctria linearis
AAAAGGCAATCCCTGGCGTAATTAAAATTTGCGACAGTAGAAAATTATTTTGTGAGATTTCTATAGTAAATTATTCACAAAATAATTTTCTACTGTCGCAAATTTTAATTACGCCAGGGATTGCCTTTTCCACAGTAAATTACGACAGTAGAAAATTATTTTTTGAATAATTTACTATAGAAAAGGCAATCCCTGGCGTAATTAAAATTTGCGACAGTTGAAAATTATTTTTTGAGAAATTTACTATAGAAAAGGCAATCCCTGGCGTAATTAAAATTTGCGACAGTTGAAAATTATTTTTTGAATAATTTACTATAGAAAAGGCAATCCCTGGCGCCATTAAAATTTGCGATAGTAAAAAATTATTTTTTGAATAATTTACTGTGGAAAAGGCAATCCCTGGCGTAATTAAAATTTGCGAGAGTAAAAAATTATTTTTTGAATAATTTACTATAGAAAAGGCAATCCCTGGCGCCATTAAAATTTGCGACAGTTGAAAATTATTTTGTGAGAAATTTACTATAGAAAAGGCAATCCCTGGGATATTTAAAATTTGCGACAGTAAAAAATTATTTTTTGAATAATTTACTATAGAAAAGGCAATCCCTGGCGCCATTAAAATTTGCGACAGTAGAAAATTATTTTTTGAATAATTTACTATAGAAAAGGCAATCCCTGGCGCCATTAAAATTTGCGACAGTTGAAAATTATTTTGTGAGAAATTTACTATAGAAAAGGCAATCCCTGGGATATTTAAAATTTGCGACAGTAAAAAAGGCAATCCCTGGGATATTTAAAATTTGCGATAGTAAAAAATTATTTTTTGAATAATTTACTGTGGAAAAGGCAATCCCTGGCGTAATTAAAATTTGCGACAGTTGAAAATTATTTTGTGAGAAATTTACTATAGAAAAGGCAATCCCTGGGATATTTAAAACTTGCGACAGTTGAAAATTATTTTTTGAATAATTTACTATAGAAAAGGCAATCCCTGGCGCCATTAAAATTTGCGACAGTAGAAAATTATTTTTTGAATAATTTACTATAGAAAAGGCAATCCCTGGCGCCATTAAAATTTGCGACAGTTGAAAATTATTTTGTGAGAAATTTACTATAGAAAAGGCAATCCCTATAGTAAATTTCTCACAAAATAATTTTCTACTGTCGCAAATTTTAATTACGCCAGGGATTGCCTTTTCTATAGTAAATTATTCAAAAAATAATTTTCTACTGTCGCAAATTTTAATGGCGCCAGGGATTGCCTTTTCTATAGTAAATTATTCAAAAAATAATTTTTTACTATCGCAAATTTTAAATATCCCAGGGATTGCCTTTTCTATAGTAAATTATTCAAAAATAATTTTCTACTGTCGCAAATTTTAATTACGCCAGGGATTGCCTTTTCCACAGTAAATTATTCAAAAAATAATTTTTTACTATCGCAAATTTTAAATATCCCAGGGATTGCCTTTTCCACAGTAAATTATTCAAAAAATAATTTTCAACTGTCGCAAATTTTAATGGCGCCAGGGATTGCCTTTTCTATAGTAAATTATTCAAAAAATAATTTTCTACTGTCGCAAATTTTAATGGCGCCAGGGATTGCCTTTTCTATAGTAAATTATTCAAAAAATAATTTTGTGAGAAATTTACTATAGAAAAGGCAATCCCTGGGATATTTAAAATTTGCGATAGTAAAAAATTATTTTTTGAATAATTTACTATAGAAAAGGCAATCCCTGGCGCCATTAAAATTTGCGACAGTTGAAAATTATTTTGTGAGAAATTTACTATAGAAAAGGCAATCCCTGGGATATTTAAAATTTGCGACAGTAAAAAATTATTTTTTGAATAATTTACTATAGAAAAGGCAATCCCTGGGATATTTAAAATTTGCGACAGTTGAAAATTATTTTTTGAATAATTTACTATAGAAAAGGCAATCCCTGGCGTAATTAAAATTTGCGACAGTTGAAAATTATTTTGTGAGAAATTTACTATAGAAAAGGCAATCCCTGGCGCCATTAAAATTTGCGACAGTAAAAAATTATTTTTTGAATAATTTACTATAGAAAAGGCAATCCCTGGCGTAATTAAAATTTGCGACAGTTGAAAATTATTTTTTGAATAATTTACTATAGAAAAGGCAATCCCTGGCGTAATTAAAATTTGCGACAGTAAAAAATTATTTTTTGAATAATTTACTATAGAAAAGGCAATCCCTGGCGCACTTAAAATTTGCGATAGTAAAAAATTATTTTTTGAATAATTTACTATAGAAAAGGCAATCCCTGGGATATTTAAAATTTGCGACAGTTGAAAATTATTTTGTGAGAAATTTACTATAGAAAAGGCAATCCCTGGCGCACTTAAAATTTGCGATAGTAAAAAATTATTTTTTGAATAATTTACTATAGAAAAGGCAATCCCTGGGATATTTAAAATTTGCGACAGTAGAAAATTATTTTTGAATAATTTACTATAGAAAAGGCAATCCCTGGCGTAATTAAAATTTGCGACAGTTGAAAATTATTTTGTGAGAAATTTACTATAGAAAAGGCAATCCCTGGCGCACTTAAAATTTGCGATAGTAAAAAATTATTTTTTGAATAATTTACTATAGAAAAGGCAATCCCTGGCGCCATTAAAATTTGCGACAGTAAAAAATTATTTTTTGAATAATTTACTATAGAAAAGGCAATCCCTGGCGTAATTAAAATTTGCGACAGTTGAAAATTATTTTTTGAATAATTTACTATAGAAAAGGCAATCCCTGGCGTAATTAAAATTTGCGACAGTAAAAAATTATTTTTTGAATAATTTACTATAGAAAAGGCAATCCCTGGCGCACTTAAAATTTGCGATAGTAAAAAATTATTTTTTGAATAATTTACTATAGAAAAGGCAATCCCTGGGATATTTAAAATTTGCGACAGTAGAAAATTATTTTTGAATAATTTACTATAGAAAAGGCAATCCGTGGCGCACTTAAAATTTGCGATAGTAAAAAATTATTTTTTGAATAATTTACTATAGAAAAGGCAATCCCTGGGATATTTAAAATTTGCGACAGTAGAAAATTATTTTTGAATAATTTACTATAGAAAAGGCAATCCCTGGCGTAATTAAAATTTGCGACAGTTGAAAATTATTTTGTGAGAAATTTACTATAGAAAAGGCAATCCCTGGGATATTTAAAATTTGCGACAGTAGAAAATTATTTTTGAATAATTTACTATAGAAAAGGCAATCCCTGGCGTAATTAAAATTTGCGACAGTTGAAAATTATTTTGTGAGAAATTTACTATAGAAAAGGCAATCCTTGGCGCACTTAAAATTTGCGATAGTAAAAAATTATTTTTTGAATAATTTACTATAGAAAAGGCAATCCCTGGCGCCATTAAAATTTGCGACAGTAAAAAATTATTTTTTGAATAATTTACTATAGAAAAGGCAATCCCTGGCGTAATTAAAATTTGCGACAGTTGAAAATTATTTTTTGAATAATTTACTATAGAAAAGGCAATCCCTGGCGTAATTAAAATTTGCGACAGTAAAAAATTATTTTTTGAATAATTTACTATAGAAAAGGCAATCCCTGGCGCACTTAAAATTTGCGATAGTAAAAAATTATTTTTCGAATAATTTACTATAGAAAAGGCAATCCCTGGGATATTTAAAATTTGCGACAGTAGAAAATTATTTTTGAATAATTTACTATAGAAAAGGCAATCCCTGGCGTAATTAAAATTTGCGACAGTTGAAAATTATTTTGTGAGAAATTTACTATAGAAAAGGCAATCCCTGGGATATTTAAAATTTGCGACAGTAAAAAATTATTTTTTGAATAATTTACTATAGAAAAGGCAATCCCTGGCGCCATTAAAATTTGCGACAGTTGAAAATTATTTTTTGAATAATTTACTATAGAAAAGGCAATCCCTGGCGTAATTAAAATTTGCGACAGTAAAAAATTATTTTTTGAATAATTTACTATAGAAAAGGCAATCCCTGGCGTAATTAAAATTTGCGACAGTTGAAAATTATTTTGTGAGAAATTTACTATAGAAAAGGCAATCCCTGGGATATTTAAAATTTGCTATAGTAAAAAATTATTTTTTGAATAATTTACTATAGAAAAGGCAATCCCTGGCGTAATTAAAATTTGCGACAGTAGAAAATTATTTTTTGAATAATTTACTATAGAAAAGGCAATCCCTGGCGCACTTAAAATTTGCGACAGTAGAAAATTATTTTTTGAATAATTTACTATAGAAAAGGCAATCCCTGGCGCACTTAAAATTTGCGACAGTAAAAAATTATTTTTTGAATAATTTTATAGAAAAGGCGATCCCTGGCGCCATTAAAATTTGCGACAGTTGAAAATTATTTTTTGAATAATTTACTATAGAAAAGGCAATCCCTGGGATATTTAAAATTTGCGACAGTAAAAAATTATTTTTTGAATAATTTACTATAGAAAAGGCAATCCCTGGCGCACTTAAAATTTGCGATAGTAAAAAATTATTTTTTGAATAATTTACTATAGAAAAGGCAATCCCTGGCGCACTTAAAATTTGCGATAGTAAAAAATTATTTTTTGAATAATTTACTATAGAAAAGGCAATCCCTGGCGTAATTAAAATTTGCGACAGTTGAAAATTATTTTTTGAATAATTTACTATAGAAAAGGCAATCCCTGGCGTAATTAAAATTTGCGACAGTAAAAAATTATTTTTTGAATAATTTACTATAGAAAAGGCAATCCCTGGCGCACTTAAAATTTGCGATAGTAAAAAATTATTTTTTGAATAATTTACTATAGAAAAGGCAATCCCTGGGATATTTAAAATTTGCGACAGTAGAAAATTATTTTTGAATAATTTACTATAGAAAAGGCAATCCCTGGCGTAATTAAAATTTGCGACAGTTGAAAATTATTTTGTGAGAAATTTACTATAGAAAAGGCAATCCCTGGGATATTTAAAATTTGCGACAGTAAAAAATTATTTTTTGAATAATTTACTATAGAAAAGGCAATCCCTGGCGCACTTAAAATTTGCGACAGTAAAAAATTATTTTTTGAATTATTTACTATAGAAAAGGCAATCCCTGGCGCACTTAAAATTTGCGATAGTAAAAAATTATTTTTTGAATAATTTACTATAGAAAAGGCAATCCCTGGCGTAATTAAAATTTGCGATAGTAAAAAATTATTTTTTGAATAATTTACTATAGAAAAGGCAATCCCTGGGATATTTAAAATTTGCGACAGTAGAAAATTATTTTTGAATAATTTACTATAGAAAAGGCAATCCCTGGCGTAATTAAAATTTGCGACAGTTGAAAATTATTTTGTGAGAAATTTACTATAGAAAAGGCAATCCCTGGGATATTTAAAATTTGCGACAGTAAAAAATTATTTTTTGAATAATTTACTATAGAAAAGGCAATCCCTGGCGCCATTAAAATTTGCGACAGTAAAAAATTATTTTTTGAATAATTTACTATAGAAAAGGCAATCCCTGGCGTAATTAAAATTTGCGACAGTTGAAAATTATTTTTTGAATAATTTACTATAGAAAAGGCAATCCCTGGCGTAATTAAAATTTGCGACAGTAAAAAATTATTTTTTGAATAATTTACTATAGAAAAGGCAATCCCTGGCGCACTTAAAATTTGCGATAGTAAAAAATTATTTTTTGAATAATTTACTATAGAAAAGGCAATCCCTGGGATATTTAAAATTTGCGACAGTAGAAAATTATTTTTGAATAATTTACTATAGAAAAGGCAATCCCTGGCGTAATTAAAATTTGCGACAGTTGAAAATTATTTTGTGAGAAATTTACTATAGAAAAGGCAATCCCTGGGATATTTAAAATTTGCGACAGTAAAAAATTATTTTTTGAATAATTTACTATAGAAAAGGCAATCCCTGGCGTAATTAAAATTTGCGACAGTAGAAAATTATTTTTTGAATAATTTACTATAGAAAAGGCAATCCCTGGCGCCATTAAAATTTGCGACAGTTGAAAATTATTTTTTGAATAATTTACTATAGAAAAGGCAATCCCTGGCGTAATTAAAATTTGCGACAGTAGAAAATTATTTTTTGAATAATTTACTATAGAAAAGGCAATCCCTGGCGTAATTAAAATTTGCGACAGTAAAAAATTATTTTTTGAATTATTTACTATAGAAAAGGCAATCCCTGGCGTAATTAAAATTTGCGACAGTAAAAAATTATTTTTTGAATAATTTACTATAGAAAAGGCAATCCCTGGCGCACTTAAAATTTGCGATAGTAAAAAATTATTTTTTGAATAATTTACTATAGAAAAGGCAATCCCTGGCGTAATTAAAATTTGCGACAGTAGAAAATTATTTTTTGAATAATTTACTATAGAAAAGGCAATCCCTGGCGCACTTAAAATTTGCGACAGTAGAAAATTATTTTTTGAATAATTTACTATAGAAAAGGCAATCCCTGGCGCACTTAAAATTTGCGACAGTAAAAAATTATTTTTTGAATAATTTACTATAGAAAAGGCAATCCCTGGCGCCATTAAAATTTGCGACAGTTGAAAATTATTTTTTGAATAATTTACTATAGAAAAGGCAATCCCTGGCGTAATTAAAATTTGCGATAGTAAAAAATTATTTTTTGAATAATTTACTATAGAAAAGGCAATCCCTGGCGCACTTAAAATTTGCGACAGTAAAAAATTATTTTTTGAATAATTTACTATAGAAAAGGCAATCCCTGGCGTAATTAAAATTTGCGACAGTAGAAAATAATTTTCAACTGTCGCAAATTTTAATGGCGCCAGGAATTGCCTTTTCTATATAGAAAAGGCAATCCCTGGCGTAATTAAAATTTGCGACAGTAGAAAATAATTTTCAACTGTCGCAAATTTTAATGGCGCCAGGGATTGCCTTTTCTATAGTAAATTATTCAAAAAATAATTTTCTACTGTCGCAAATTTTAATTACGCCAGGGATTGCCTTTTCTATAGTAAATTATTCAAAAAATAATTTTCTACTGTCGCAAATTTTAATTACGCCAGGGATTGCCTTTTCTATAGTAAATTATTCAAAAAATAATTTTTTACTATCGCAAGTTTTAAATATCCCAGGGATTGCCTTTTCTATAGTAAATTATTCAAAAAATAATTTTCTACTGTCGCAAATTTTAAATATCCCAGGGATTGCCTTTTCTATAGTAAATTTCTCACAAAATAATTTTCAACTGTCGCAAATTTTAATGGCGCCAGGGATTGCCTTTTCTATAGTAAATTATTTAAAAAAATAATTTTCAACTGTCGCAAATTTTAATGGCGCCAGGGATTGTCTTTTCTATAGTAAATTATTCAAAAAATAATTTTCTACTGTCGCAAATTTTAATTACGCCAGGGATTGCCTTTTCTATAGTAAATTATTCAAAAAATAATTTTCTACTGTCGCAAATTTTAATTACGCCAGGGATTGCCTTTTCTATAGTAAATTATTCAAAAAATAATTTTTTACTATCGCAAGTTTTAAATATCCCAGGGATTGCCTTTTCCACAGTAAATTATTCAAAAAATAATTTTCTACTGTCGCAAGTTTTAATTACGCCAGGGATTGCCTTTTCTATAGTAAATTTCTCACAAAATAATTTTCAACTGTCGCAAATTTTAAATATCCCAGGGATTGCCTTTTCTATAGTAAATTTCTCACAAAATAATTTTCAACTGTCGCAAATTTTAATGGCGCCAGGGATTGCCTTTTCTATAGTAAATTATTCAAAAAATAATTTTCTACTGTCGCAAATTTTAATTACGCCAGGGATTGCCTTTTCTATAGTAAATTATTCAAAAAATAATTTTTTACTGTCGCAAATTTAAAATATCCCAGGGATTGCCTTTTCCACAGTAAATTATTCAAAAAATAATTTTCTACTGTCGCAAATTTTAATTACGCCAGGGATTGCCTTTTCTATAGTAAATTATTCAAAAAATAATTTTCAACTGTCGCAAATTTTAATTACGCCAGGGATTGCCTTTTCTATAGTAAATAATTCAAAAAATAATTTTTTACTATCGCAAATTTTAAATATCCCAGGGATTGCCTTTTCTATAGTAAATTTCTCACAAAATAATTTTCAACTGTCGCAAATTTTAATTACGCCAGGGATTGCCTTTTCTATAGTAAATTTCTCACAAAATAATTTTCAACTGTCGCAAATTTTAAATATCCCAGGGATTGCCTTTTCTATAGTAAATTTCTCACAAAATAATTTTCAGCTGTCGCAAATTTTAATGGCGCCAGGGATTGCCTTTTCTATAGTAAATTATTCAAAAAATAATTTTCTACTGTCGCAAATTTTAATTACGCCAGGGATTGCCTTTTCTATAGTAAATTATTCAAAAAATAATTTTTTACTGTCGCAAATTTAAAATATCCCAGGGATTGCCTTTTCCACAGTAAATTATTCAAAAAATAATTTTCTACTGTCGCAAATTTTAATTACGCCAGGGATTGCCTTTTCTATAGTAAATTATTCAAAAAATAATTTTCAACTGTCGCAAATTTTAAGTGCGCCAGGGATTGCCTTTTCTATAGTAAATTATTCAAAAAATATTTTTTTACTATCGCAAATTTTAATTACGCCAGGGATTGCCTTTTCTATAGTAAATTATTCAAAAAATAATTTTCAACTGTCGCAAATTTTAAGTGCGCCAGGGATTGCCTGTTCTATAGTAAATTATTCAAAAAATAATTTTCTACTGTCGCAAATTTTAATGGCGCCAGGGATTGCCTTTTCTATAGTAAATTATTCAAAAAATAATTTTCTACTGTCGCAAATTTTAAATATCCCAGGGATTGCCTTTTCTATAGTAAATTTCTCACAAAATAATTTTCAACTGTCGCAAATTTTAATGGCGCCAGGGATTGCCTTTTCTATAGTAAATTATTCAAAAAATAATTTTCAACTGTCGCAAATTTTAATGGCGCCAGGGATTGCCTTTTCTATAGTAAATTATTCAAAAAATAATTTTCTACTGTCGCAAATTTTAATTACGCCAGGGATTGCCTTTTCTATAGTAAATTATTCAAAAAATAATTTTCTACTGTCGCAAATTTTAATTACGCCAGGGATTGCCTTTTCTATAGTAAATTATTCAAAAAATAATTTTCTACTGTCGCAAATTTTAATTACGCCAGGGATTGCCTTTTCTATAGTAAATTATTCAAAAAATAATTTTTTACTATCGCAAATTTTAAGTGCGCCAGGGATTGCCTTTTCTATAGCAAATTATTCAAAAAATAATTTTTTACTGTCGCAAATTTTAAATATCCCAGGGATTGCCTTTTCTATAGTAAATTTCTCACAAAATAATTTTCAACTGTCGCAAATTTTAATGGCGCCAGGGATTGCCTTTTCTATAGTAAATTATTCAAAAAATAATTTTTTACTATCGCAAATTTTAATTACGCCAGGGATTGCCTTTTCTATAGTAAATTATTCAAAAAATAATTTTCAACTGTCGCAAATTTTAATGGCGCCAGGGATTGCCTTTTCTATAGTAAATTATTCAAAAAATAATTTTTTACTATCGCAAATTTTAATTACGCCAGGGATTGCCTTTTCTATAGTAAATTATTCAAAAAATAATTTTTTACTGTCGCAAATTTAAAATATCCCAGTGATTGCCTTTTCCACAGTAAATTTCTCACAAAATAATTTTCAACTGTCGCAAATTTTAATTACGCCAGGGATTGCCTTTTCTATAGTAAATTATTCAAAAAATAATTTTTTACTGTCGCAAATTTTAAGTGCGCCAGGGATTGCCTTTTCTATAGTAAATTATTCAAAAAATAATTTTTTACTGTCGCAAATTTTAAATATCCCAGGGATTGCCTTTTCCACAGTAAATTATTCAAAAAATAATTTTCTACTGTCGCAAATTTTAATTACGCCAGGGATTGCCTTTTCCACAGTAAATTTCTCACAAAATAATTTTTTACTGTCGCAAATTTTAATTACGCCAGGGATTGCCTTTTCTATAGTAAATTATTCAAAAAATAATTTTTTACTATCGCAAATTTTAAGTGCGCCAGGGATTGCCTTTTCTATAGTAAATTACTCACAAAATAATTTTCAACTGTCGCAAATTTTAATGGCGCCAGGGATTGCCTTTTCTATAGTAAATTATTCAAAAAATAATTTTTTACTATCGCAAATTTTAATTACGCCAGGGATTGCCTTTTCTATAGTAAATTATTCAAAAAATAATTTTCTACTGTCGCAAATTTTAATTACGCCAGGGATTGCCTTTTCTATAGTAAATTATTCAAAAAATAATTTTCAACTGTCGCAAATTTTAATTACGCCAGGGATTGCCTTTTCTATAGTAAATTATTCAAAAAATAATTTTCAACTGTCGCAAATTTTAATGGCGCCAGGGATTGCCTTTTCTATAGTAAATAATTCAAAAAATAATTTTTTACTGTCGCAAATTTTAATTACGCCAGGGATTGCCTTTTCTATAGTAAATTATTCAAAAAATAATTTTTTACTATCGCAAATTTTAATTACGCCAGGGATTGCCTTTTCTATAGTAAATTTCTCACAAAATAATTTTCAACTGTCGCAAATTTTAATTACGCCAGGGATTGCCTTTTCTATAGTAAATTATTCAAAAAATAATTTTCAACTGTCGCAAATTTTAAATATCCCAGGGATTGCCTTTTCTATAGTAAATTTCTCACAAAATAATTTTCAACTGTCGCAAATTTTAAATATCCCAGGGATTGCCTTTTCTATAGTAAATTTCTCAAAAAATAATTTTTTACTGTCGCAAATTTTAAATATCCCAGGGATTGCCTTTTCTATAGTAAATTTCTCACAAAATAATTTTCAACTGTCGCAAATTTTAATGGCGCCAGGGATTGCCTTTTCTATAGTAAATTTCTCACAAAATAATTTTCAACTGTCGCAAATTTTAATTACGCCAGGGATTGCCTTTTCTATAGTAAATAATTCAAAAAATAATTTTTTACTGTCGCAAATTTTAATTACGCCAGGGATTGCCTTTTCTATAGTAAATTATTCAAAAAATAATTTTCTACTGTCGCAAATTTTAATTACGCCAGGGATTGCCTTTTCTATAGTAAATTATTCAAAAAATAATTTTCTACTGTCGCAAATTTTAATTACGCCAGGGATTGCCTTTTCCACAGTAAATTATTCAAAAAATAATTTTCTACTGTCGCAAGTTTTAATTACGCCAGGGATTGCCTTTTCTATAGTAAATTATTCAAAAAATAATTTTTTACTGTCGCAAATTTAAAATATCCCAGGGATTGCCTTTTCTATAGTAAATAATTCAAAAAATAATTTTTTACTGTCGCAAATTTTAAATATCCCAGGGATTGCCTTTTCTATAGTAAATTTCTCACAAAATAATTTTTTACTATCGCAAATTTTAATTACGCCAGGGATTGCCTTTTCTATAGTAAATTATTCAAAAAATAATTTTTTACTGTCGCAAATTTTAATGGCGCCAGGGATTGCCTTTTCTATAGTAAATTATTCAAAAAATAATTTTTTACTATCGCAAGTTTTAAATATCCCAGGGATTGCCTTTTCTATAGTAAATAATTCAAAAAATAATTTTTTACTGTCGCAAATTTTAAATATCCCAGGGATTGCCTTTTCTATAGTAAATTTCTCACAAAATAATTTTCAACTGTCGCAAATTTTAATTACGCCAGGGATTGCCTTTTCTATAGTAAATTTCTCACAAAATAATTTTTTACTATCGCAAATTTTAATTACGCCAGGGATTGCCTTTTCTATAGTAAATTATTCAAAAAATAATTTTCTACTGTCGCAAATTTTAATGGCGCCAGGGATTGCCTTTTCTATAGTAAATTATTCAAAAAATAATTTTTTACTGTCGCAAATTTTAAGTGCGCCAGGGATTGCCTTTTCTATAGTAAATTATTCAAAAAATAATTTTCTACTGTCGCAAATTTTAAATATCCCAGGGATTGCCTTTTCTATAGTAAATTTCTCACAAAATAATTTTCAACTGTCGCAAATTTTAATGGCGCCAGGGATTGCCTTTTCTATAGTAAATTATTCAAAAAATAATTTTTTACTATCGCAAATTTTAAGTGCGCCAGGGATTGCCTTTTCTATAGTAAATTATTCAAAAAATAATTTTTTACTATCGCAAGTTTTAATTACGCCAGGGATTGCCTTTTCTATAGTAAATTATTCAAAAAATAATTTTTTACTGTCGCAAATTTAAAATATCCCAGGGATTGCCTTTTCCACAGTAAATTATTCAAAAAATAATTTTCTACTGTCGCAAATTTTAATTACGCCAGGGATTGCCTTTTCTATAGTAAATTTCTCACAAAATAATTTTCTACTGTCGCAAATTTTAATTACGCCAGGGATTGCCTTTTCTATAGTAAATAATTCAAAAAATAATTTTTTACTGTCGCAAATTTTAAATATCCCAGGGATTGCCTTTTCTATAGTAAATTTCTCACAAAATAATTTTCAACTGTCGCAAATTTTAATGGCGCCAGGGATTGCCTTTTCTATAGTAAATAATTCAAAAAATAATTTTTTACTGTCGCAAATTTTAAATATCCCAGGGATTGCCTTTTCTATAGTAAATAATTCAAAAAATAATTTTTTACTATCGCAAGTTTTAATTACGCCAGGGATTGCCTTTTCTATAGTAAATTATTCAAAAAATAATTTTCAACTGTCGCAAATTTTAATTACGCCAGGGATTGCCTTTTCTATAGTAAATTATTCAAAAAATAATTTTTTACTGTCGCAAATTTAAAATATCCCAGGGATTGCCTTTTCCACAGTAAATTATTCAAAAAATAATTTTCTACTGTCGCAAATTTTAATTACGCCAGGGATTGCCTTTTCTATAGTAAATTATTCAAAAAATAATTTTCTACTGTCGCAAATTTTAATTACGCCAGGGATTGCCTTTTCTATAGTAAATTATTCAAAAAATAATTTTTTACTATCGCAAATTTTAAGTGCGCCAGGGATTGCCTTTTCTATAGTAAATAATTCAAAAAATAATTTTTTACTGTCGCAAATTTTAAATATCCCAGGGATTGCCTTTTCTATAGTAAATTTCTCACAAAATAATTTTCTACTGTCGCAAATTTTAAATATCCCAGGGATTGCCTTTTCTATAGTAAATTTCTCACAAAATAATTTTCAACTGTCGCAAATTTTAATGGCGCCAGGGATTGCCTTTTCTATAGTAAATTATTCAAAAAATAATTTTTTACTATCGCAAATTTTAAGTGCGCCAGGGATTGCCTTTTCTATAGTAAATTATTCAAAAAATAATTTTTTACTATCGCAAGTTTTAATTACGCCAGGGATTGCCTTTTCTATAGTAAATTATTCAAAAAATAATTTTTTACTGTCGCAAATTTAAAATATCCCAGGGATTGCCTTTTCCACAGTAAATTATTCAAAAAATAATTTTCTACTGTCGCAAATTTTAATTACGCCAGGGATTGCCTTTTCTATAGTAAATTATTCAAAAAATAATTTTTTACTATCGCAAATTTTAAGTGCGCCAGGGATTGCCTTTTCTATAGTAAATTATTCAAAAAATAATTTTTTACTGTCGCAAATTTAAAATATCCCAGGGATTGCCTTTTCCACAGTAAATTATTCAAAAAATAATTTTCTACTGTCGCAAATTTTAATTACGCCAGGGATTGCCTTTTCTATAGTAAATTTCTCACAAAATAATTTTCTACTGTCGCAAATTTTAATTACGCCAGGGATTGCCTTTTCTATAGTAAATTTCTCACAAAATAATTTTTTACTGTCGCAAATTTTAATTACGCCAGGGATTGCCTTTTCTATAGTAAATTATTCAAAAAATAATTTTTTACTGTCGCAAATTTTAAATATCCCAGGGATTGCCTTTTCTATAGTAAATTATTCAAAAAATAATTTTCTACTGTCGCAAATTTTAATTACGCCAGGGATTGCCTTTTCTATAGTAAATTATTCAAAAAATAATTTTTTACTGTCGCAAATTTAAAATATCCCAGGGATTGCCTTTTCTATAGTAAATTTCTCACAAAATAATTTTCAACTGTCGCAAATTTTAATTACGCCAGGGATTGCCTTTTCTATAGTAAATTTCTCACAAAATAATTTTCAACTGTCGCAAATTTTAAATATCCCAGGGATTGCCTTTTCCACAGTAAATTATTCAAAAAATAATTTTCTACTGTCGCAAATTTTAATTACGCCAGGGATTGCCTTTTCTATAGTAAATTTCTCACAAAATAATTTTCTACTGTCGCAAGTTTTAATTACGCCAGGGATTGCCTTTTCTATAGTAAATTTCTCACAAAATAATTTTCAACTGTCGCAAATTTTAAATATCCCAGGGATTGCCTTTTCTATAGTAAATTTCTCACAAAATAATTTTCAACTGTCGCAAATTTTAATGGCGCCAGGGATTGCCTTTTCTATAGTAAATTATTCAAAAAATAATTTTTTACTGTCGCAAATTTTAATTACGCCAGGGATTGCCTTTTCTATAGTAAATTATTCAAAAAATAATTTTCAACTGTCGCAAATTTTAATGGCGCCAGGGATTGCCTTTTCTATAGTAAATTATTCAAAAAATAATTTTTTACTGTCGCAAATTTTAATTACGCCAGGGATTGCCTTTTCTATAGTAAATTATTCAAAAAATAATTTTTTACTATCGCAAATTTTAAGTGCGCCAGGGATTGCCTTTTCTATAGTAAATTATTCAAAAAATAATTTTTTACTATCGCAAATTTTAAGTGCGCCAGGGATTGCCTTTTCTATAGTAAATAATTCAAAAAATAATTTTTTACTGTCGCAAATTTTAAATATCCCAGGGATTGCCTTTTCTATAGTAAATTTCTCACAAAATAATTTTCAACTGTCGCAAATTTTAATTACGCCAGGGATTGCCTTTTCTATAGTAAATTATTCAAAAAATAATTTTCAACTGTCGCAAATTTTAATTACGCCAGGGATTGCCTTTTCTATAGTAAATTTCTCACAAAATAATTTTCTACTGTCGCAAATTTTAATTACGCCAGGGATTGCCTTTTCTATAGTAAATTATTCAAAAAATAATTTTTTACTATCGCAAATTTTAATTACGCCAGGGATTGCCTTTTCTATAGTAAATTATTCAAAAAATAATTTTTTACTGTCGCAAATTTAAAATATCCCAGGGATTGCCTTTTCCACAGTAAATTATTCAAAAAATAATTTTCTACTGTCGCAAATTTTAATTACGCCAGGGATTGCCTTTTCTATAGTAAATTTCTCACAAAATAATTTTCTACTGTCGCAAATTTTAAATATCCCAGGGATTGCCTTTTCTATAGTAAATTTCTCACAAAATAATTTTCAACTGTCGCAAATTTTAATGGCGCCAGGGATTGCCTTTTCTATAGTAAATTATTCAAAAAATAATTTTTTACTATCGCAAATTTTAAGTGCGCCAGGGATTGCCTTTTCTATAGTAAATAATTCAAAAAATAATTTTCAACTGTCGCAAATTTTAATGGCGCCAGGGATTGCCTTTTCTATAGTAAATTATTCAAAAAATAATTTTCAACTGTCGCAAATTTTAATGGCGCCAGGGATTGCCTTTTCTATAGTAAATTATTCAAAAAATAATTTTTTACTGTCGCAAATTTAAAATATCCCAGGGATTGCCTTTTCCACAGTAAATTATTCAAAAAATAATTTTCAACTGTCGCAAATTTTAATGGCGCCAGGGATTGCCTTTTCTATAGTAAATTATTCAAAAAATAATTTTCTACTGTCGCAAATTTTAATTACGCCAGGGATTGCCTTTTCTATAGTAAATTATTCAAAAAATAATTTTTTACTATCGCAAGTTTTAAATATCCCAAGGATTGCCTTTTCTATAGTAAATTATTCAAAAAATAATTTTCTACTGTCGCAAATTTTAAATATCCCAGGGATTGCCTTTTCTATAGTAAATTTCTCACAAAATAATTTTCAACTGTCGCAAATTTTAATGGCGCCAGGGATTGCCTTTTCTATAGTAAATTATTCAAAAAATAATTTTTTACTATCGCAAATTTTGAGTGCGCCAGGGATTGCCTTTTCCACAGTAAATTATTCAAAAAATAATTTTTTACTGTCGCAAATTTTAATTACGCCAGGGATTGCCTTTTCTATAGTAAATTATTCAAAAAATAATTTTCTACTGTCGCAAATTTTAATTACGCCAGGGATTGCCTTTTCTATAGTAAATTATTCAAAAAATAATTTTTTACTATCGCAAATTTTAAGTGCGCCAGGGATTGCCTTTTCTATAGTAAATTATTCAAAAAATAATTTTTTACTATCGCAAATTTTAAGTGCGCCAGCGATTGCCTTTTCTATAGTAAATTTCTCACAAAATAATTTTCAACTGTCGCAAATTTTAATTACGCCAGGGATTGCCTTTTCTATAGTAAATTTCTCACAAAATAATTTTCAACTGTCGCAAATTTTAATGGCGCCAGGGATTGCCTTTTCTATAGTAAATTATTCAAAAAATAATTTTCTACTGTCGCAAATTTTAAGTGCGCCAGGGATTGCCTTTTCTATAGTAAATTATTCAAAAAATAATTTTCTACTGTCGCAAATTTTAATTACGCCAGGGATTGCCTTTTCTATAGTAAATTATTCAAAAAATAATTTTTTACTATCGCAAATTTTAATTACGCCAGGGATTGCCTTTTCTATAGTAAATTATTCAAAAAATAATTTGCAACTGTCGCAAATTTTAATGGCGCCAGGGATTGCCTTTTCTATAGTAAATTATTCAAAAAATAATTTTCTACTGTCGCAAATTTTAATTACGCCAGGGATTGCCTTTTCTATAGTAAATTATTCAAAAAATAATTTTTTACTATCGCAAATTTTAAGTGCGCCAGGGATTGCCTTTTCTATAGTAAATTATTCAAAAAATAATTTTTTACTATCGCAAATTTTAAGTGCGCCAGGGATTGCCTTTTCTATAGTAAATAATTCAAAAAATAATTTTTTACTGTCGCAAATTTTAAATATCCCAGGGATTGCCTTTTCTATAGTAAATTTCTCACAAAATAATTTTCAACTGTCGCAAATTTTAATTACGCCAGGGATTGCCTTTTCTATAGTAAATTATTCAAAAAATAATTTTCTACTGTCGCAAATTTTAATTACGCCAGGGATTGCCTTTTCTATAGTAAATTATTCAAAAAATAATTTTCTACTGTCGCAAATTTTAATTACGCCAGGGATTGCCTTTTCTATAGTAAATTATTCAAAAAATAATTTTTTACTGTCGCAAATTTAAAATATCCCAGGGATTGCCTTTTCCACAGTAAATTATTCAAAAAATAATTTTCTACTGTCGCAAATTTTAATTACGCCAGGGATTGCCTTTTCTATAGTAAATTTCTCACAAAATAATTTTCAACTTTCGCAAATTTTAATGGCGCCAGGGATTGCCTTTTCTATAGTAAATTATTCAAAAAATAATTTTCAACTGTCGCAAATTTTAATTACGCCAGGGATTGCCTTTTCTATAGTAAATAATTCAAAAAATAATTTTTTACTATCGCAAATTTTAAGTGCGCCAGGGATTGCCTTTTCTATAGTAAATTATTCAAAAAATAATTTTTTACTGTCGCAAATTTTAAATATCCCAGGGATTGCCTTTTCTATAGTAAATTTCTCACAAAATAATTTTCAACTGTCGCAAATTTTAATTACGCCAGGGATTGCCTTTTCTATAGTAAATTTCTCACAAAATAATTTTCTACTGTCGCAAATTTTAATGGCGCCAGGGATTGCCTTTTCTATAGTAAATTATTCAAAAAATAATTTTCTACTGTCGCAAATTTTAATTACGCCAGGGATTGCCTTTTCTATAGTAAATTATTCAAAAAATAATTTTTTACTGTCGCAAATTTTAAATATCCCAGGGATTGCCTTTTCCACAGTAAATTATTCAAAAAATAATTTTCTACTGTCGCAAATTTTAATTACGCCAGGGATTGC
This sequence comes from Dioctria linearis, assembly GCA_963930735.1. Taxonomy (NCBI): domain Eukaryota; kingdom Metazoa; phylum Arthropoda; class Insecta; order Diptera; family Asilidae; genus Dioctria; species Dioctria linearis. The sequence goes on from CAWVNZ010001979.1 coordinate 18,119, forward strand.
CTTTTCTATAGTAAATTATTCAAAAAATAATTTTTTACTATCGCAAATTTTAATTACGCCAGGGATTGCCTTTTCTATAGTAAATTATTCAAAAAATAATTTTTTACTGTCGCAAATTTTAAATATCCCAGGGATTGCCTTTTCCACAGTAAATTATTCAAAAAATAATTTTCTACTGTCGCAAATTTTAATTACGCCAGGGATTGCCTTTTCTATAGTAAATTATTCAAAAAATAATTTTTTACTATCGCAAATTTTAAGTGCGCCAGGGATTGCCTTTTCTATAGTAAATTTCTCACAAAATAATTTTCAACTGTCGCAAATTTTAATTACGCCAGGGATTGCCTTTTCTATAGTAAATTATTCAAAAAATAATTTTTTATTATCGCAAATTTTAAATATCCCAGGGATTGCCTTTTCTATAGTAAATTTCTCACAAAATAATTTTCAACTGTCGCAAATTTTAATGGCGCCAGGGATTGCCTTTTCTATAGTAAATTATTCAAAAAATAATTTTTTACTGTCGCAAATTTTAAATATCCCAGGGATTGCCTTTTCTATAGTAAATTTCTCACAAAATAATTTTCAACTGTCGCAAATTTTAATGGCGCCAGGGATTGCCTTTTCTATAGTAAATTATTCAAAAAATAATTTTCTACTGTCGCAAATTTTAATTACGCCAGGGATTGCCTTTTCTATAGTAAATTATTCAAAAAATAATTTTTTACTGTCGCAAATTTTAAATATCCCAGGGATTGCCTTTTCTATAGTAAATTTCTCACAAAATAATTTTCAACTGTCGCAAATTTTAATTACGCCAGGGATTGCCTGTTCTATAGTAAATTATTCAAAAAATAATTTTCTACTGTCGCAAATTTTAATTACGCCAGGGATTGCCTTTTCTATAGTAAATTATTCAAAAAATAATTTTTTACTGTCGCAAATTTTAAATATCCCAGGGATTGCCTTTTCTATAGTAAATTTCTCACAAAATAATTTTTTACTGTCGCAAATTTTAAGTGCGCCAGGGATTGCCTTTTCTATAGTAAATTTCTCACAAAATAATTTTCAACTGTCGCAAATTTTAATGGCGCCAGGGATTGCCTTTTCTATAGTAAATTATTCAAAAAATAATTTTCAACTGTCGCAAATTTTAATTACGCCAGGGATTGCCTTTTCTATAGTAAATAATTCAAAAAATAATTTTCAACTGTCGCAAATTTTAAATATCCCAGGGATTGCCTTTTCTATAGTAAATTATTCAAAAATAATTTTTTACTGTCGCAAATTTTAAATATCCCAGGGATTGCCTTTTCTATAGTAAATTTCTCACAAAATAATTTTCAACTGTCGCAAATTTTAATGGCGCCAGGGATTGCCTTTTCTATAGTAAATTATTCAAAAAATAATTTTCTACTGTCGCAAATTTTAATTACGCCAGGGATTGCCTTTTCTATAGTAAATTATTCAAAAAATAATTTTTTACTATCGCAAATTTTAAGTGCGCCAGGGATTGCCTTTTCTATAGTAAATTATTCAAAAATAATTTTTTACTGTCGCAAATTTTAAATATCCCAGGGATTGCCTTTTCTATAGTAAATTTCTCACAAAATAATTTTCAACTGTCGCAAATTTTAATGGCGCCAGGGATTGCCTTTTCTATAGTAAATTATTCAAAAAATAATTTTCTACTGTCGCAAATTTTAATTACGCCAGGGATTGCCTTTTCTATAGTAAATTTCTCACAAAATAATTTTCAACTGTCGCAAATTTTAATTACGCCAGGGATTGCCTTTTCTATAGTAAATTATTCAAAAAATAATTTTTTACTGTCGCAAATTTTAAATATCCCAGGGATTGCCTTTTCTATAGTAAATTTCTCACAAAATAATTTTCAACTGTCGCAAATTTTAATGGCGCCAGGGATTGCCTTTTCTATAGTAAATTATTCAAAAAATAATTTTTTACTATCGCAAATTTTAAGTGCGCCAGGGATTGCCTTTTCTATAGTAAATAATTCAAAAAATAATTTTCAACTGTCGCAAATTTTAATGGCGCCAGGGATTGCCTTTTCTATAGTAAATTATTCAAAAAATAATTTTTTACTATCGCAAATTTTAAGTGCGCCAGGGATTGCCTTTTCCACAGTAAATTATTCAAAAAATAATTTTTTACTGTCGCAAATTTTAAATATCCCAGGGATTGCCTTTTCTATAGTAAATTTCTCACAAAATAATTTTCAACTGTCGCAAATTTTAATTACGCCAGGGATTGCCTTTTCTATAGTAAATTATTCAAAAAATAATTTTTTACTATCGCAAATTTTAAGTGCGCCAGGGATTGCCTTTTCTATAGTAAATTATTCAAAAAATAATTTTTTACTATCGCAAATTTTAAGTGCGCCAGGGATTGCCTTTTCTATAGTAAATAATTCAAAAAATAATTTTTTACTGTCGCAAATTTTAAATATCCCAGGGATTGCCTTTTCTATAGTAAATTTCTCACAAAATAATTTTCAACTGTCGCAAATTTTAATTACGCCAGGGATTGCCTTTTCTATAGTAAATTATTCAAAAAATAATTTTCTACTGTCGCAAATTTTAATTACGCCAGGGATTGCCTTTTCTATAGTAAATTATTCAAAAAATAATTTTCTACTGTCGCAAATTTTAATTACGCCAGGGATTGCCTTTTCTATAGTAAATTATTCAAAAAATAATTTTTTACTGTCGCAAATTTAAAATATCCCAGGGATTGCCTTTTCCACAGTAAATTATTCAAAAAATAATTTTCTACTGTCGCAAATTTTAATTACGCCAGGGATTGCCTTTTCTATAGTAAATTTCTCACAAAATAATTTTCAACTGTCGCAAATTTTAATGGCGCCAGGGATTGCCTTTTCTATAGTAAATTATTCAAAAAATAATTTTCAACTGTCGCAAATTTTAATTACGCCAGGGATTGCCTTTTCTATAGTAAATAATTCAAAAAATAATTTTTTACTATCGCAAATTTTAAGTGCGCCAGGGATTGCCTTTTCTATAGTAAATTATTCAAAAAATAATTTTTTACTGTCGCAAATTTTAAATATCCCAGGGATTGCCTTTTCTATAGTAAATTTCTCACAAAATAATTTTCAACTGTCGCAAATTTTAATTACGCCAGGGATTGCCTTTTCTATAGTAAATTATTCAAAAAATAATTTTTTACTGTCGCAAATTTAAAATATCCCAGGGATTGCCTTTTCCACAGTAAATTATTCCAAAAATAATTTTCAACTGTCGCAAATTTTAATGGCGCCAGGGATTGCCTTTTCTATAGTAAATTATTCAAAAAATAATTTTCTACTGTCGCAAATTTTAATTACGCCAGGGATTGCTTTTTTCTATAGTAAATTATTCAAAAAATAATTTTTTACTATCGCAAGTTTTAAATATCCCAGGGATTGCCTTTTCTATAGTAAATTATTCAAAAAATAATTTTCTACTGTCGCAAATTTTAAATATCCCAGGGATTGCCTTTTCTATAGTAAATTTCTCACAAAATAATTTTCAACTGTCGCAAATTTTAATGGCGCCAGGGATTGCCTTTTCTATAGTAAATTATTCAAAAAATAGTTTTTTACTATCGCAAATTTTAAGTGCGCCAGGGATTGCCTTTTCCACAGTAAATTATTCAAAAAATAATTTTTTACTGTCGCAAATTTTAATTACGCCAGGGATTGCCTTTTCTATAGTAAATTATTCAAAAAATAATTTTCTACTGTCGCAAATTTTAATTACGCCAGGGATAGCCTTTTCTATAGTAAATTATTCAAAAAATAATTTTTTACTATCGCAAATTTTAAGTGCGCCAGGGATTGCCTTTTCTATAGTAAATTATTCAAAAAATAATTTTTTACTATCGCAAATTTTAAGTGCGCCAGGGATTGCCTTTTCTATAGTAAATTTCTCACAAAATAATTTTCAACTGTCGCAAATTTTAATTACGCCAGGGATTGCCTTTTCTATAGTAAATTTCTCACAAAATAATTTTCAACTGTCGCAAATTTTAATGGCGCCAGGGATTGCCTTTTCTATAGTAAATTATTCAAAAAATAATTTTCTACTGTCGCAAATTTTAAGTGCGCCAGGGATTGCCTTTTCTATAGTAAATTATTCAAAAAATAATTTTCTACTGTCGCAAATTTTAATTACGCCAGGGATTGCCTTTTCTATAGTAAATTATTCAAAAAATAATTTTTTACTATCGCAAATTTTAATTACGCCAGGGATTGCCTTTTCTATAGTAAATTATTCAAAAAATAATTTTCAACTGTCGCAAATTTTAATGGCGCCAGGGATTGCCTTTTCTATAGTAAATTATTCAAAAAATAATTTTCTACTGTCGCAAATTTTAATTACGCCAGGGATTGCCTTTTCTATAGTAAATTATTCAAAAAATAATTTTTTACTATCGCAAATTTTAAGTGCGCCAGGGATTGCCTTTTCTATAGTAAATTATTCAAAAAATAATTTTTTACTATCGCAAATTTTAAGTGCGCCAGGGATTGCCTTTTCTATAGTAAATAATTCAAAAAATAATTTTTTACTGTCGCAAATTTTAAATATCCCAGGGATTGCCTTTTCTATAGTAAATTTCTCACAAAATAATTTTCAACTGTCGCAAATTTTAATTACGCCAGGGATTGCCTTTTCTATAGTAAATTATTCAAAAAATAATTTTCTACTGTCGCAAATTTTAATTACGCCAGGGATTGCCTTTTCTATAGTAAATTATTCAAAAAATAATTTTCTACTGTCGCAAATTTTAATTACGCCAGGGATTGCCTTTTCTATAGTAAATTATTCAAAAAATAATATTTTACTGTCGCAAATTTAAAATATCCCAGGGATTGCCTTTTCCACAGTAAATTATTCAAAAAATAATTTTCTACTGTCGCAAATTTTAATTACGCCAGGGATTGCCTTTTCTATAGTAAATTTCTCACAAAATAATTTTCAACTGTCGCAAATTTTAATGGCGCCAGGGATTGCCTTTTCTATAGTAAATTATTCAAAAAATAATTTTCAACTGTCGCAAATTTTAATTACGCCAGGGATTGCCTTTTCTATAGTAAATAATTCAAAAAATAATTTTTTACTATCGCAAATTTTAAGTGCGCCAGGGATTGCCTTTTCTATAGTAAATTATTCAAAAAATAATTTTTTACTGTCGCAAATTTTAAATATCCCAGGGATTGCCTTTTCTATAGTAAATTTCTCACAAAATAATTTTCAACTGTCGCAAATTTTAATTACGCCAGGGATTGCCTTTTCTATAGTAAATTTCTCACAAAATAATTTTCTACTGTCGCAAATTTTAATGGCGCCAGGGATTGCCTTTTCTATAGTAAATTATTCAAAAAATAATTTTCTACTGTCGCAAATTTTAATTACGCCAGGGATTGCCTTTTCTATAGTAAATTATTCAAAAAATAATTTTTTACTGTCGCAAATTTTAAATATCCCAGGGATTGCCTTTTCCACAGTAAATTATTCAAAAAATAATTTTCTACTGTCGCAAATTTTAATTACGCCAGGGATTGCCTTTTCTATAGTAAATTATTCAAAAAATAATTTTTTACTATCGCAAATTTTAATTACGCCAGGGATTGCCTTTTCTATAGTAAATTATTCAAAAAATAATTTTTTACTGTCGCAAATTTTAAATATCCCAGGGATTGCCTTTTCCACAGTAAATTATTCAAAAAATAATTTTCTACTGTCGCAAATTTTAATTACGCCAGGGATTGCCTTTTCTATAGTAAATTATTCAAAAAATAATTTTTTACTATCGCAAATTTTAAGTGCGCCAGGGATTGCCTTTTCTATAGTAAATTTCTCACAAAATAATTTTCAACTGTCGCAAATTTTAATTACGCCAGGGATTGCCTTTTCTATAGTAAATTATTCAAAAAATAATTTTTTATTATCGCAAATTTTAAATATCCCAGGGATTGCCTTTTCTATAGTAAATTTCTCACAAAATAATTTTCAACTGTCGCAAATTTTAATGGCGCCAGGGATTGCCTTTTCTATAGTAAATTATTCAAAAAATAATTTTTTACTGTCGCAAATTTTAAATATCCGAGGGATTGCCTTTTCTATAGTAAATTTCTCACAAAATAATTTTCAACTGTCGCAAATTTTAATGGCGCCAGGGATTGCCTTTTCTATAGTAAATTATTCAAAAAATAATTTTCTACTGTCGCAAATTTTAATTACGCCAGGGATTGCCTTTTCTATAGTAAATTATTCAAAAAATAATTTTTTACTGTCGCAAATTTTAAATATCCCAGGGATTGCCTTTTCTATAGTAAATTTCTCACAAAATAATTTTTTACTGTCGCAAATTTTAAGTGCGCCAGGGATTGCCTTTTCTATAGTAAATTTCTCACAAAATAATTTTCAACTGTCGCAAATTTTAATGGCGCCAGGGATTGCCTTTTCTATAGTAAATTATTCAAAAAATAATTTTCAACTGTCGCAAATTTTAATTACGCCAGGGATTGCCTTTTCTATAGTAAATAATTCAAAAAATAATTTTCAACTGTCGCAAATTTTAAATATCCCAGGGATTGCCTTTTCTATAGTAAATTATTCAAAAATAATTTTTTACTGTCGCAAATTTTAAATATCCCAGGAATTGCCTTTTCTATAGTAAATTTCTCACAAAATAATTTTCAACTGTCGCAAATTTTAATGGCGCCAGGGATTGCCTTTTCTATAGTAAATTATTCAAAAAATAATTTTCTACTGTCGCAAATTTTAATTACGCCAGGGATTGCCTTTTCTATAGTAAATTATTCAAAAAATAATTTTTTACTATCGCAAATTTTAAGTGCGCCAGGGATTGCCTTTTCTATAGTAAATTATTCAAAAATAATTTTTTACTGTCGCAAATTTTAAATATCCCAGGGATTGCCTTTTCTATAGTAAATTTCTCACAAAATAATTTTCAACTGTCGCAAATTTTAATGGCGCCAGGGATTGCCTTTTCTATAGTAAATTATTCAAAAAATAATTTTCTACTGTCGCAAATTTTAATTACGCCCGGGATTGCCTTTTCTATAGTAAATTTCTCACAAAATAATTTTCAACTGTCGCAAATTTTAATTACGCCAGGGATTGCCTTTTCTATAGTAAATTATTCAAAAAATAATTTTTTACTGTCGCAAATTTTAAATATCCCAGGGATTGCCTTTTCTATAGTAAATTTCTCACAAAATAATTTTCAACTGTCGCAAATTTTAATGGCGCCAGGGATTGCCTTTTCTATAGTAAATTATTCAAAAAATAATTTTTTACTATCGCAAATTTTAAGTGCGCCAGGGATTGCCTTTTCTATAGTAAATAATTCAAAAAATAATTTTCAACTGTCGCAAATTTTAATGGCGCCAGGGATTGCCTTTTCTATAGTAAATTATTCAAAAAATAATTTTTTACTATCGCAAATTTTAAGTGCGCCAGGGATTGCCTTTTCCACAGTAAATTATTCAAAAAATAATTTTTTACTGTCGCAAATTTTAAATATCCCAGGGATTGCCTTTTCTATAGTAAATTTCTCACAAAATAATTTTCAACTGTCGCAAATTTTAATTACGCCAGGGATTGCCTTTTCTATAGTAAATTATTCAAAAAATAATTTTTTACTATCGCAAATTTTAAGTGCGCCAGGGATTGCCTTTTCTATAGTAAATTATTCAAAAAATAATTTTTTACTATCGCAAATTTTAAGTGCGCCAGGGATTGCCTTTTCTATAGTAAATAATTCAAAAAATAATTTTTTACTGTCGCAAATTTTAAATATCCCAGGGATTGCCTTTTCTATAGTAAATTTCTCACAAAATAATTTTCAACTGTCGCAAATTTTAATTACGCCAGGGATTGCCTTTTCTATAGTAAATTATTCAAAAAATAATTTTCTACTGTCGCAAATTTTAATTACGCCAGGGATTGCCTTTTCTATAGTAAATTATTCAAAAAATAATTTTCTACTGTCGCAAATTTTAATTACGCCAGGGATTGCCTTTTCTATAGTAAATTATTCAAAAAATAATTTTTTACTGTCGCAAATTTAAAATATCCCAGGGATTGCCTTTTCCACAGTAAATTATTCAAAAAATAATTTTCTACTGTCGCAAATTTTAATTACGCCAGGGATTGCCTTTTCTATAGTAAATTTCTCACAAAATAATTTTCAACTGTCGCAAATTTTAATGGCGCCAGGGATTGCCTTTTCTATAGTAAATTATTCAAAAAATAATTTTCAACTGTCGCAAATTTTAATTACGCCAGGGATTGCCTTTTCTATAGTAAATAATTCAAAAAATAATTTTTTACTATCGCAAATTTTAAGTGCGCCAGGGATTGCCTTTTCTATAGTAAATTATTCAAAAAATAATTTTTTACTGTCGCAAATTTTAAATATCCCAGGGATTGCCTTTTCTATAGTAAATTTCTCACAAAATAATTTTCAACTGTCGCAAATTTTAATTACGCCAGGGATTGCCTTTTCTATAGTAAATTTCTCACAAAATAATTTTCTACTGTCGCAAATTTTAATGGCGCCAGGGATTGCCTTTTCTATAGTAAATTATTCAAAAAATAATTTTCTACTGTCGCAAATTTTAATTACGCCAGGGATTGCCTTTTCTATAGTAAATTATTCAAAAAATAATTTTTTACTGTCGCAAATTTTAAATATCCCAGGGATTGCCTTTTCCACAGTAAATTATTCAAAAAATAATTTTCTACTGTCGCAAATTTTAATTACGCCAGGGATTGCCTTTTCTATAGTAAATTATTCAAAAAATAATTTTCTACTGTCGCAAATTTTAATTACGCCAGGGATTGCCTTTTCTATAGTAAATTATTCAAAAAATAATTTTTTACTGTCGCAAATTTTAAATATCCCAGGGATTGCCTTTTCCACAGTAAATTATTCAAAAAATAATTTTCTACTGTCGCAAATTTTAATTACGCCAGGGATTGCCTTTTCTATAGTAAATTATTCAAAAAATAATTTTTTACTATCGCAAATTTTAAGTGCGCCAGGGATTGCCTTTTCTATAGTAAATTTCACACAAAATAATTTTCAACTGTCGCAAATTTTAATTATAGTAAATTTCTCACAAAATAATTTTCAACTGTCGCAAATTTTAATTACGCCAGGGATTGCCTTTTCTATAGTAAATTATTCAAAAAATAATTTTTTACTATCGCAAATTTTAAGTGCGCCAGGGATTGCCTTTTCTATAGTAAATTATTCACAAAATAATTTTCAACTGTCGCAAATTTTAAATATCCCAGGGATTGCCTTTTCTATAGTAAATTTCTCACAAAATAATTTTCAACTGTCGCAAATTTTAAATATCCCAGGGGATTGCCTTTTCCACAGTAAATTATTCAAAAAATAATTTTCAACTGTCGCAAATTTTAATTACGCCAGGGATTGCCTTTTCTATAGTAAATTATTCAAAAAATAATTTTTTACTATCGCAAATTTAAAATATCCCAGGGATTGCCTTTTCTATAGTAAATTTCTCACAAAATAATTTTCAACTGTCGCAAATTTTAATTACGCCAGGGATTGCCTTTTCTATAGTAAATTATTCAAAAAATAATTTTTTACTGTCGCAAATTTAAAATATCCCAGGGATTGCCTTTTCTATAGTAAATTATTCAAAAAATAATTTTCTACTGTCGCAAATTTTAATTACGCCAGGGATTGCCTTTTCTATAGTAAATTTCTCACAAAATAATTTTCAACTGTCGCAAATTTTAATTACGCCAGGGATTGCCTTTTCTATAGTAAATTATTCAAAAAATAATTTTTTACTATCGCAAATTTTAAGTGCGCCAGGGATTGCCTTTTCTATAGTAAATTATTCACAAAATAATTTTCAACTGTCGCAAATTTTAATTACGCCAGGGATTGCCTTTTCTATAGTAAATAATTCAAAAAATAATTTTTTACTGTCGCAAATTTAAAATATCCCAGGGATTGCCTTTTCTATAGTAAATTTCTCACAAAATAATTTTCAACTGTCGCAAATTTTAATTACGCCAGGGATTGCCTTTTCTATAGTAAATTATTCAAAAAATAATTTTTTACTATCGCAAATTTTAAGTGCGCCAGGGATTGCCTTTTCTATAGTAAATTATTCACAAAATAATTTTCAACTGTCGCAAATTTTAATTACGCCAGGGATTGCCTTTTCTATAGTAAATTATTCAAAAAATAATTTTTTACTATCGCAAATTTTAAGTGCGCCAGGGATTGCCTTTTCTATAGTAAATTATTCAAAAAATAATTTTTTACTATCGCAAATTTTAAGTGCGCCAGGGATTGCCTTTTCTATAGTAAATTTCTCACAAAATAATTTTCAACTGTCGCAAATTTTAATTACGCCAGGGATTGCCTTTTCTATAGTAAATTATTCAAAAAATAATTTTTTACTATCGCAAATTTTAAGTGCGCCAGGGATTGCCTTTTCTATAGTAAATTTCTCACAAAATAATTTTCAACTGTCGCAAATTTTAAATATCCCAGGGATTGCCTTTTCCACAGTAAATTATTCAAAAAATAATTTTCTACTGTCGCAAATTTTAATTACGCCAGGGATTGCCTTTTCTATAGTAAATTATTCAAAAAATAATTTTTTACTGTCGCAAATTTTAATTACGCCAGGGATTGCCTTTTCTATAGTAAATTATTCAAAAAATAATTTTTTACTGTCGCAAATTTTAAATATCCCAGGGATTGCCTTTTCTATAGTAAATTTCTCACAAAATAATTTTCAACTGTCGCAAATTTTAATGGCGCCAGGGATTGCCTTTTCTATAGTAAATTATTCAAAAAATAATTTTTTACTATCGCAAATTTAAAATATCCCAGGGATTGCCTTTTCTATAGTAAATTATTCAAAAAATAATTTTTTACTATCGCAAATTTTAAGTGCGCCAGGGATTGCCTTTTCTATAGTAAATTATTCAAAAAATAATTTTTTACTGTCGCAAATTTTAATTACGCCAGGGATTGCCTTTTCTATAGTAAATTTCTCACAAAATAATTTTCAACTGTCGCAAATTTTAATTACGCCAGGGATTGCCTTTTCTATAGTAAATAATTCAAAAAATAATTTTTTACTGTCGCAAATTTTAAATATCCCAGGGATTGCCTTTTCTATAGTAAATTTCTCACAAAATAATTTTCAACTGTCGCAAATTTTAATTACGCCAGGGATTGCCTTTTCTATAGTAAATTATTCAAAAAATAATTTTTTACTATCGCAAATTTTAAATATCCCAGGGATTGCCTTTTCTATAGTAAATTTCTCACAAAATAATTTTCAACTGTCGCAAATTTTAATGGCGCCAGGGATTGCCTTTTCTATAGTAAATTATTCAAAAAATAATTTTTTACTATCGCAAATTTAAAATATCCCAGGGATTGCCTTTTCTATAGTAAATTTCTCACAAAATAATTTTCAACTGTCGCAAATTTTAATTACGCCAGGGATTGCCTTTTCTATAGTAAATTATTCAAAAAATAATTTTTTACTGTCGCAAATTTAAAATATCCCAGGGATTGCCTTTTCTATAGTAAATTTCTCACAAAATAATTTTTTACTGTCGCAAATTTTAAATATCCCAGGGATTGCCTTTTCTATAGTAAATTATTCAAAAAATAATTTTTTACTGTCGCAAATTTAAAATATCCCAGGGATTGCCTTTTCCACAGTAAATTTCTCACAAAATAATTTTCAACTGTCGCAAATTTTAAATATCCCAGGGATTGCCTTTTCTATAGTAAATTATTCAAAAAATAATTTTTTACTGTCGCAAATTTAAAATATCCCAGGGATTGCCTTTTCTATAGTAAATTTCTCACAAAATAATTTTCTACTGTCGCAAATTTTAATTACGCCAGGGATTGCCTTTTCTATAGTAAATTATTCAAAAAATAATTTTTTACTGTCGCAAATTTTAAATATCCCAGGGATTGCCTTTTCTATAGTAAATTTCTCACAAAATAATTTTCAACTGTCGCAAATTTTAATGGCGCCAGGGATTGCCTTTTCTATAGTAAATTATTCAAAAAATAATTTTTTACTATCGCAAATTTTAAGTGCGCCAGGGATTGCCTTTTCTATAGTAAATTATTCACAAAATAATTTTCAACTGTCGCAAATTTTAATTACGCCAGGGATTGCCTTTTCTATAGTAAATTATTCAAAAAATAATTTTTTACTATCGCAAATTTTAAGTGCGCCAGGGATTGCCTTTTCTATAGTAAATTATTCAAAAAATAATTTTTTACTATCGCAAATTTTAAGTGCGCCAGGGATTGCCTTTTCTATAGTAAATTTCTCACAAAATAATTTTCAACTGTCGCAAATTTTAATTACGCCAGGGATTGCCTTTTCTATAGTAAATTATTCAAAAAATAATTTTTTACTATCGCAAATTTTAAGTGCGCCAGGGATTGCCTTTTCTATAGTAAATTTCTCACAAAATAATTTTCAACTGTCGCAAATTTTAATTACGCCAGGGATTGCCTTTTCTATAGTAAATAATTCAAAAAATAATTTTTTACTGTCGCAAATTTTAAATATCCCAGGGATTGCCTTTTCTATAGTAAATTTCTCACAAAATAATTTTCAACTGTCGCAAATTTTAATTACGCCAGGGATTGCCTTTTCTATAGTAAATAATTCAAAAAATAATTTTCAACTGTCGCAAATTTTAAATATCCCAGGGATTGCCTTTTCTATAGTAAATTTCTCACAAAATAATTTTCAACTGTCGCAAATTTTAATGGCGCCAGGGATTGCCTTTTCTATAGTAAATTATTCAAAAAATAATTTTTTACTATCGCAAATTTTAAGTGCGCCAGGGATTGGCTTTTCTATAGTAAATTATTCACAAAATAATTTTTTACTATCGCAAATTTTAATTACGCCAGGGATTGCCTTTTCTATAGTAAATAATTCAAAAAATAATTTTTTACTGTCGCAAATTTAAAATATCCCAGGGATTGCCTTTTCTATAGTAAATTATTCAAAAAATAATTTTTTACTATCGCAAGTTTTAAATATCCCAGGGATTGCCTTTTCTATAGTAAATTATTCAAAAATAATTTTTTACTGTCGCAAATTTTAAATATCCCAGGGATTGCCTTTTCTATAGTAAATTTCTCACAAAATAATTTTCAACTGTCGCAAATTTTAATTACGCCAGGGATTGCCTTTTCTATAGTAAATTATTCAAAAAATTATTTTTTACTGTCGCAAATTTTAAATATCCCAGGGATTGCCTTTTCTATAGTAAATTTCTCACAAAATAATTTTCAACTGTCGCAAATTTTAATTACGCCAGGGATTGCCTTTTCTATAGTAAATTATTCAAAAAATAATTTTCAACTGTCGCAAATTTTAATGGCGCCAGGGATTGCCTTTTCTATAGTAAATTATTCAAAAAATAATTTTCAACTGTCGCAAATTTTAATGGCGCCAGGGATTGCCTTTTCTATAGTAAATTATTCAAAAAATAATTTTTTACTATCGCAAATTTTAATTACGCCAGGGATTGCCTTTTCTATAGTAAATTATTCAAAAAATAATTTTTTACTGTCGCAAATTTTAAATATCCCAGGTATTGCCTTTTCTATAGTAAATTTCTCACAAAATAATTTTTTACTGTCGCAAATTTTAAATATCCCAGGGATTGCCTTTTCTATAGTAAATTATTCAAAAAATAATTTTTTACTGTCGCAAATTTAAAATATCCCAGGGATTGCCTTTTCCACAGTAAATTTCTCACAAAATAATTTTCAACTGTCGCAAATTTTAAATATCCCAGGGATTGCCTTTTCCACAGTAAATTATTCAAAAAATAATTTTCTACTGTCGCAAGTTTTAATTACGCCAGGGATTGCCTTTTCTATAGTAAATTTCTCACAAAATAATTTTCTACTGTCGCAAATTTTAATGGCGCCAGGGATTGCCTTTTCTATAGTAAATTATTCAAAAAATAAATTTTACTATCGCAAGTTTTAATTACGCCAGGGATTGCCTTTTCTATAGTAAATAATTCAAAAAATAATTTTCAACTGTCGCAAATTTTAAATATCCCAGGGATTGCCTTTTCTATAGTAAATTATTCAAAAATAATTTTTTACTGTCGCAAATTTTAAATATCCCAGGGATTGCCTTTTCTATAGTAAATTATTCAAAAAATAATTTTTTACTGTCGCAAATTTAAAATATCCCAGGGATTGCCTTTTCTATAGTAAATTTCTCACAAAATAATTTTCAACTGTCGCAAATTTTAATTACGCCAGGGATTGCCTTTTCTATAGTAAATTATTCAAAAAATAATTTTTTACTATCGCAAATTTTAAATATCCCAGGGATTGCCTTTTCTATAGTAAATTTCTCACAAAATAATTTTCAACTGTCGCAAATTTTAATTACGCCAGGGATTGCCTTTTCTATAGTAAATTATTCAAAAAATAATTTTTTACTATCGCAAATTTTAAGTGCGCCAGGGATTGCCTTTTCTATAGTAAATTATTCAAAAAATAATTTTTTACTATCGCAAATTTTAAGTGCGCCAGGGATTGCCTTTTCTATAGTAAATTTCTCACAAAATAATTTTCAACTGTCGCAAATTTTAATTACGCCAGGGATTGCCTTTTCTATAGTAAATTATTCAAAAAATAATTTTCTACTGTCGCAAATTTTAATTACGCCAGGGATTGCCTTTTCTATAGTAAATTATTCAAAAATAATTTTTTACTGTCGCAAATTTTAAATATCCCAGGGATTGCCTTTTCCACAGTAAATTATTCAAAAAATAATTTTCTACTGTCGCAAATTTTAATTACGCCAGGGATTGCCTTTTCTATAGTAAATTATTCAAAAAATAATTTTTTACTGTCGCAAATTTAAAATATCCCAGGGATTGCCTTTTCTATAGTAAATTTCTCACAAAATAATTTTCAACTGTCGCAAATTTTAATTACGCCAGGGATTGCCTTTTCTATAGTAAATTATTCAAAAAATAATTTTTTACTATCGCAAATTTAAAATATCCCAGGGATTGCCTTTTCTATAGTAAATTATTCAAAAAATAATTTTTTACTATCGCAAATTTTAAGTGCGCCAGGGATTGCCTTTTCTATAGTAAATTATTCAAAAAATAATTTTTTACTATCGCAAATTTAAAATATCCCAGGGATTGCCTTTTCTATAGTAAATTTCTCACAAAATAATTTTCAACTGTCGCAAATTTTAATTACGCCAGGGATTGCCTTTTCTATAGTAAATTTCTCACAAAATAATTTTCAACTGTCGCAAATTTTAATTACGCCAGGGATTGCCTTTTCTATAGTAAATAATTCAAAAAATAATTTTTTACTGTCGCAAATTTAAAATATCCCAGGGATTGCCTTTTCTATAGTAAATTATTCAAAAAATAATTTTTTACTATCGCAAGTTTTAAATATCCCAAGGATTGCCTTTTCTATAGTAAATTTCTCACAAAATAATTTTCAACTGTCGCAAATTTTAATTACGCCAGGGATTGCCTTTTCTATAGTAAATAATTCAAAAAATAATTTTCAACTGTCGCAAATTTTAAGTGCGCCAGGGATTGCCTTTTCTATAGTAAATTTCTCACAAAATAATTTTCAACTGTCGCAAATTTTAATTACGCCAGGGATTGCCTTTTCTATAGTAAATTTCTCACAAAATAATTTTCAACTGTCGCAAATTTTAATTACGCCAGGGATTGCCTTTTCTATAGTAAATTATTCAAAAAATAATTTTCTACTGTCGCAAATTTTAATTACGCCAGGGATTGCCTTTTCTATAGTAAATTATTCAAAAATAATTTTTTACTGTCGCAAATTTTAAATATCCCAGGGATTGCCTTTTCCACAGTAAATTATTCAAAAAATAATTTTCTACTGTCGCAAATTTTAATTACGCCAGGGATTGCCTTTTCTATAGTAAATTATTCAAAAAATAATTTTTTACTGTCGCAAATTTAAAATATCCCAGGGATTGCCTTTTCTATAGTAAATTTCTCACAAAATAATTTTCAACTGTCGCAAATTTTAATTACGCCAGGGATTGCCTTTTCTATAGTAAATTATTCAAAAAATAATTTTTTACTATCGCAAATTTAAAATATCCCAGGGATTGCCTTTTCTATAGTAAATTATTCAAAAAATAATTTTTTACTATCGCAAATTTTAAGTGCGCCAGGGATTGCCTTTTCTATAGTAAATTATTCAAAAAATAATTTTTTACTATCGCAAATTTAAAATATCCCAGGGATTGCCTTTTCTATAGTAAATTTCTCACAAAATAATTTTCAACTGTCGCAAATTTTAATTACGCCAGGGATTGCCTTTTCTATAGTAAATTATTCAAAAAATAATTTTTTACTATCGCAAATTTTAAGTGCGCCAGGGATTGCCTTTTCTATAGTAAATTATTCACAAAATAATTTTCAACTGTCGCAAATTTTAATTACGCCAGGGATTGCCTTTTCTATAGTAAATTATTCAAAAAATAATTTTTTACTATCGCAAATTTTAAGTGCGCCAGGGATTGCCTTTTCTATAGTAAATTATTCAAAAAATAATTTTTTACTATCGCAAATTTTAAGTGCGCCAGGGATTGCCTTTTCTATAGTAAATTTCTCACAAAATAATTTTCAACTGTCGCAAATTTTAATTACGCCAGGGATTGCCTTTTCTATAGTAAATTATTCAAAAAATAATTTTTTACTATCGCAAATTTTAAGTGCGCCAGGGATTGCCTTTTCTATAGTAAATTTCTCACAAAATAATTTTTTACTATCGCAAATTTTAAGTGCGCCAGGGATTGCCTTTTCTATAGTAAATTATTCACAAAATAATTTTCAACTGTCGCAAATTTTAATTACGCCAGGGATTGCCTTTTCTATAGTAAATTATTCAAAAAATAATTTTTTACTATCGCAAATTTTAAGTGCGCCAGGGATTGCCTTTTCTATAGTAAATTATTCAAAAAATAATTTTTTACTATCGCAAATTTTAAGTGCGCCAGGGATTGCCTTTTCTATAGTAAATTTCTCACAAAATAATTTTCAACTGTCGCAAATTTTAATTACGCCAGGGATTGCCTTTTCTATAGTAAATTATTCAAAAAATAATTTTCTACTGTCGCAAATTTTAATTACGCCAGGGATTGCCTTTTCTATAGTAAATTATTCAAAAATAATTTTTTACTGTCGCAAATTTTAAATATCCCAGGGATTGCCTTTTCCACAGTAAATTATTCAAAAAATAATTTTCTACTGTCGCAAATTTTAATTACGCCAGGGATTGCCTTTTCTATAGTAAATTATTCAAAAAATTATTTTTTACTGTCGCAAATTTAAAATATCCCAGGGATTGCCTTTTCTATAGTAAATTTCTCACAAAATAATTTTCAACTGTCGCAAATTTTAATTACGCCAGGGATTGCCTTTTCTATAGTAAATTATTCAAAAAATAATTTTTTACTATCGCAAATTTAAAATATCCCAGGGATTGCCTTTTCTATAGTAAATTATTCAAAAAATAATTTTTTACTATCGCAAATTTTAAGTGCGCCAGGGATTGCCTTTTCTATAGTAAATTATTCAAAAAATAATTTTCAACTGTCGCAAATTTTAATGGCGCCAGGGATTGCCTTTTCTATAGTAAATAATTCAAAAAATAATTTTCAACTGTCGCAAATTTTAAGTGCGCCAGGGATTGCCTTTTCTATAGTAAATAATTCAAAAAATAATTTTCAACTGTCGCAAATTTTAAATATCCCAGGGATTGCCTTTTCTATAGTAAATTTCTCACAAAATAATTTTCAACTGTCGCAAATTTTAATGGCGCCAGGGATTGCCTTTTCTATAGTAAATAATTCAAAAAATAATTTTCAACTGTCGCAAATTTTAAGTGCGCCAGGGATTGCCTTTTCTATAGTAAATAATTCAAAAAATAATTTTCAACTGTCGCAAATTTTAAATATCCCAGGGATTGCCTTTTCTATAGTAAATTTCTCACAAAATAATTTTCTACTGTCGCAAATTTTAATTACGCCAGGGATTGCCTTTTCTATAGTAAATTATTCAAAAAATAATTTTCTACTGTCGCAAATTTTAATTACGCCAGGGATTGCCTTTTCTATAGTAAATTATTCAAAAAATAATTTTTTACTGTCGCAAATTTAAAATATCCCAGGGATTGCCTTTTCTATAGTAAATTTCTCACAAAATAATTTTCAACTGTCGCAAATTTTAATTACGCCAGGGATTGCCTTTTCTATAGTAAATTATTCAAAAAATAATTTTTTACTATCGCAAATTTTAAGTGCGCCAGGGATTGCCTTTTCTATAGTAAATTATTCACAAAATAATTTTCAACTGTCGCAAATTTTAATTACGCCAGGGATTGCCTTTTCTATAGTAAATTATTCAAAAAATAATTTTCAACTGTCGCAAATTTTAATGGCGCCAGGGATTGCCTTTTCTATAGTAAATAATTCAAAAAATAATTTTCAACTGTCGCAAATTTTAAGTGCGCCAGGGATTGCCTTTTCTATAGTAAATAATTCAAAAAATAATTTTCAACTGTCGCAAATTTTAAATATCCCAGGGATTGCCTTTTCTATAGTAAATTTCTCACAAAATAATTTTCAACTGTCGCAAATTTTAAATATCCCAGGGATTGCCTTTTCCACAGTAAATTATTCAAAAAATAATTTTTTACTGTCGCAAATTTTAAATATCCCAGGGATTGCCTTTTCTATAGTAAATTTCTCACAAAATAATTTTCAACTGTCGCAAATTTTAATGGCGCCAGGGATTGCCTTTTCTATAGTAAATTATTCAAAAAATAATTTTCTACTGTCGCAAATTTTAATTACGCCAGGGATTGCCTTTTCTATAGTAAATTATTCAAAAAATAATTTTTTACTATCGCAAATTTTAAGTGCGCCAGGGATTGCCTTTTCTATAGTAAATTATTCAAAAAATAATTTTCTACTGTCGCAAGTTTTAATTACGCCAGGGATTGCCTTTTCTATAGTAAATTATTCAAAAAATAATTTTTTACTTTCGCAAATTTAAAATATCCCAGGGATTGCCTTTTCCACAGTAAATTATTCAAAAAATAATTTTTTACTATCGCAAATTTTAAGTGCGCCAGGGATTGCCTTTTCTATAGTAAATTTCTCACAAAATAATTTTCAACTGTCGCAAATTTTAATGGCGCCAGGGATTGCCTTTTCTATAGTAAATAATTCAAAAAATAATTTTCAACTGTCGCAAATTTTAAGTGCGCCAGGGATTGCCTTTTCTATAGTAAATAATTCAAAAAATAATTTTCAACTGTCGCAAATTTTAATGGCGCCAGGGATTGCCTTTTCTATAGTAAATTATTCAAAAAATAATTTTTTACTATCGCAAATTTTAAGTGCGCCAGGGATTGCCTTTTCCACAGTAAATTATTCAAAAAATAATTTTTTACTGTCGCAAATTTTAAATATCCCAGGGATTGCCTTTTCTATAGTAAATTATTCAAAAAATAATTTTCTACTGTCGCAAATTTTAATTACGCCAGGGATTGCCTTTTCTATAGTAAATTATTCAAAAAATAATTTTTTACTATCGCAAATTTTAAGTGCGCCAGGGATTGCCTTTTCTATAGTAAATAATTCAAAAAATAATTTTCAACTGTCGCAAATTTTAATGGCGCCAGGGATTGCCTTTTCTATAGTAAATTATTCAAAAAATAATTTTCTACTGTCGCAAATTTTAATTACGCCAGGGATTGCCTTTTCTATAGTAAATTATTCAAAAAATAATTTTCTACTGTCGCAAATTTTAATTACGCCAGGGATTGCCTTTTCTATAGTAAATTATTCAAAAAATAATTTTTTACTGTCGCAAATTTTAAATATCCCAGGGATTGCCTTTTCTATAGTAAATTTCTCACAAAATAATTTTCAACTGTCGCAAATTTTAATGGCGCCAGGGATTGCCTTTTCTATAGTAAATTATTCAAAAAATAATTTTTTACTATCGCAAATTTTAAGTGCGCCAGGGATTGCCTTTTCTATAGTAAATAATTCAAAAAATAATTTTCAACTGTCGCAAATTTTAATGGCGCCAGGGATTGCCTTTTCTATAGTAAATTATTCAAAAAATAATTTTCAACTGTCGCAAATTTTAATGGCGCCAGGGATTGCCTTTTCTATAGTAAATAATTCAAAAAATAATTTTTTACTGTCGCAAATTTAAAATATCCCAGGGATTGCCTTTTCCACAGTAAATTATTCAAAAAATAATTTTTTACTATCGCAAATTTTAATTACGCCAGGGATTGCCTTTTCTATAGTAAATTTCTCACAAAATAATTTTCAACTGTCGCAAATTTTAATTACGCCAGGGATTGCCTTTTCTATAGTAAATTATTCAAAAAATAATTTTCAACTGTCGCAAATTTTAAATATCCCAGGGATTGCCTTTTCTATAGTAAATTTCTCACAAAATAATTTTTTACTGTCGCAAATTTAAAATATCCCAGGGATTGCCTTTTCCACAGTAAATTATTCAAAAAATAATTTTCAACTGTCGCAAATTTTAATGGCGCCAGGGATTGCCTTTTCTATAGTAAATTATTCAAAAAATAATTTTTTACTGTCGCAAATTTTAAATATCCCAGGGATTGCCTTTTCTATAGTAAATTTCTCACAAAATAATTTTCAACTGTCGCAAATTTTAATGGCGCCAGGGATTGCCTTTTCTATAGTAAATTATTCAAAAAATAATTTTTTACTATCGCAAATTTTAATGGCGCCAGGGATTGCCTTTTCTATAGTAAATTATTCAAAAAATAATTTTTTACTATCGCAAATTTTAAATATCCCAGGGATTGCCTTTTCTATAGTAAATTATTCAAAAAATAATTTTTTACTATCGCAAGTTTTAATTACGCCAGGGATTGCCTTTTCTATAGTAAATTATTCAAAAAATAATTTTCAACTGTCGCAAATTTTAATGGCGCCAGGGATTGCCTTTTCTATAGTAAATTATTCAAAAAATAATTTTCAACTGTCGCAAATTTTAATGGCGCCAGGGATTGCCTTTTCTATAGTAAATTATTCAAAAAATAATTTTCAACTGTCGCAAATTTTAATGGCGCCAGGGATTGCCTTTTCTATAGTAAATTATTCAAAAAATAATTTTTTACTATCGCAAATTTTAATTACGCCAGGGACTGCCTTTTCTATAGTAAATTATTCAAAAAATAATTTTTTACTGTCGCAAATTTTAAATATCCCAGGGATTGCCTTTTCTATAGTAAATTATTCAAAAAATAATTTTTTACTATCGCAAGTTTTAAATATCCCAGGGATTGCCTTTTCTATAGTAAATTATTCAAAAATAATTTTTTACTGTCGCAAATTTTAAATATCCCAGGGATTGCCTTTTCTATAGTAAATTTCTCACAAAATAATTTTCAACTGTCGCAAATTTTAATTACGCCAGGGATTGCCTTTTCTATAGTAAATAATTCAAAAAATAATTTTTTACTGTCGCAAATTTTAAATATCCCAGGGATTGCCTTTTCTATAGTAAATTTCTCACAAAATAATTTTCAACTGTCGCAAATTTTAATTACGCCAGGGATTGCCTTTTCTATAGTAAATAATTCAAAAATAATTTTCAACTGTCGCAAATTTTAAATATCCCAGGGATTGCCTTTTTCTATAGTAAATTATTAAAAATAATTTTTTACTGTCGCAAATTTTAAATATCCCAGGGATTGCCTTTTCTATAGTAAATTATTCAAAAAATAATTTTTTACTGTCGCAAATTTTAAATATCCCAGGGATTGCCTTTTCTATAGTAAATTTCTCACAAAATAATTTTCAACTGTCGCAAATTTTAATTACGCCAGGGATTGCCTTTTCTATAGTAAATTATTCAAAAAATAATTTTCTACTGTCGCAAATTTTAATTACGCCAGGGATTGCCTTTTCTATAGTAAATTATTCAAAAAATAATTTTTTACTATCGCAAATTTTAAATATCCCAGGGATTGCCTTTTCTATAGTAAAATTTCTCACGAAATAATTTTCAACTGTCGCAAATTTTAATTACGCCAGGGATTGCCTTTTCTATAGTAATTATTCAAAAAATAATTTTTTACTATCGCAATTTTAAGTGCGCCAGGGATTGCTTTTCTATAGTAAATTATTCAAAAAATAATTTTTTTACTATCGCAATTTTAAGTGCGCCAGGGATTGCCTTTTCTATAGTAAATTTCTCACAAAATAATTTTCAACTGTCGCAAATTTTAATTACGCCAGGGATTGCCTTTTCTATAGTAATTATTCAAAAAATAATTTTCAACTGTCGCAAATTTTAATTACGCCAGGGATTGCCTTTTCTATAGTAAATTTCTCACAAAATAATTTTCAACTGTCGCAAATTTTAATGGCGCCAGGGATTGCCTTTTCTATAGTAAATTTCTCACAAAATAATTTTCAATTGTCGCAAATTTTAATTACGCCAGGGATTGCCTTTTCTATAGTAAATTCTCACAAAATAATTTTCAACTATCGCAAATTTTAAGTGCGCCAGGGATTGCCTTTTCTATAGTAAATTATTCAAAAAATAATTTTTTACTATCGCAAATTTTAAGTGCGCCAGGGATTGCCTTTTCTATAGTAAATAATTCAAAAAATAATTTTCAACTGTCGCAAATTTTAAGTGCGCCAGGGATTGCCTTTTCTATAGTAAATAATTCAAAAAATAATTTTCAACTGTCGCAAATTTTAATGGCGCCAGGGGATTGCCTTTTCTATAGTAAATTATTCAAAAAATAATTTTTTACTATCGCAAATTTTAAGTGCGCCAGGGATTGCCTTTTCCACAGTAAATTATTCAAAAAATAATTTTTTACTGTCGCAAATTTTAAATATCCCAGGGATTGCCTTTTCTATAGTAAATTATTCAAAAAATAATTTCTACTGTCGCAAATTTTAATTACGCCAGGGATTGCCTTTTCTATAGTAAATTATTCAAAAAATAATTTTTTACTATCGCAAATTTTAAGTGCGCCAGGGATTGCCTTTTCTATAGTAAATTATTCAAAAAATAATTTTTTACTATCGCAAGTTTTAATTACGCCAGGGATTGCCTTTTCTATAGTAAATTATTCAAAAAATAATTTTCTACTGTCGCAAATTTTAATTACGCCAGGGATTGCCTTTTCTATAGTAAATTATTCAAAAAAATAATTTTTTACTATCGCAAATTTTAAATATCCCAGGGATTGCCTTTTCTATAGTAAATTTCTCACAAAATAATTTTCAACTGTCGCAAATTTTAATGGCGCCAGGGATTGCCTTTTCTATAGTAAATTATTCAAAAAATAATTTTTTACTATCGCAAATTTTAAGTGCGCCAGGGATTGCCTTTTCTATAGTAAATTTCTCACAAAATAATTTTCAACTGTCGCAAATTTTAATTACGCCAGGGATTGCCTTTTCTATAGTAAATTATTCAAAAAATAATTTTTTACTATCGCAAATTTTAAATATCCCAGGGATTGCCTTTTCTATAGTAAATTTCTCACAAAATAATTTTCAACTGTCGCAAATTTTAATGGCGCCAGGGATTGCCTTTTCTATAGTAAATTATTCAAAAAATAATTTTTTTCTGTCGCAAATTTTAAATATCCCAGGGATTGCTTTTCTATAGTAAATTTCTCACAAAATAATTTTCAACTGTCGCAAATTTTAATGGCGCCAGGGATTGCCTTTTCTATAGTAAAATTATTCAAAAAATTATTTTTTACTGTCGCAAATTTTAAATATCCCAGGGATTGCCTTTTCTATAGTAAATTTCTCACAAAATAATTTTCAACTGTCGCAAATTTTAATTACGCCAGGGATTGCCTTTTCTATAGTAAATTATTCAAAAAATTATTTTTTACTGTCGCAAATTTTAAATATCCCAGGGATTGCCTTTTCTATAGTAAATTTCCTCATCAAAATAATTTTTTACTGTCGCCAAATTTAAATATCCCAGGGATTGCCTTTTCTATAGTAAATTTCTCACAAAATAATTTTCAACTGTCGCAAATTTTAATGGCGCCAGGGATTGCCTTTTCTATAGTAAATAATTCAAAAAATAATTTTCAACTGTCGCAAATTTTAAGTGCGCCAGGGATTGCCTTTTCTATAGTAAATAATTCAAAAAATAATTTTCAACTGTCGCAAATTTAATGGCGCCAGGGATTGCCTTTTCTATAGTAAATAATTCAAAAAATAATTTTTTACTGTCGCAAATTTAAAATATCCCAGGGATTGCCTTTTCCACAGTAAATTATTCAAAAAATAATTTTTTACTATCGCAAGTTTTAAATATCCCAGGGATTGCCTTTTCTATAGTAAATAATTCAAAAAATAATTTTCAACTGTCGCAAATTTTAAATATCCCAGGGATTGCCTTTTCTATAGTAAATTATTCAAAAATAATTTTTTACTGTCGCAAATTTTAAATATCCAGGGATTGCCTTTTCTATAGTAAATTTCTCACAAAATAATTTTCAACTGTCGCAAATTTTAATGGCGCCAGGGATTGCCTTTTCTATAGTAAATAATTCAAAAAATAATTTTCAACTGTCGCAAATTTTAAGTGCGCCAGGGATTGCCTTTTCTATAGTAAATAATTCAAAAAATAATTTTCAACTGTCGCAATTTTAATGGCGCCAGGGATTGCCTTTTCTATAGTAAATAATTCAAAAAATAATTTTTTTACTGTCGCAAATTTAAAATATCCCAGGGATTGCCTTTTCCACAGTAAATTATTCAAAAATAATTTTTTACTATCGCAAGTTTTAAATATCCCAGGGATTGCCTTTTCTATAGTAAATTATTCAAAAATAATTTTTTACTGTCGCAAATTTTAAATATCCCCAGGGATTGCCTTTTCTATAGTAAATTTCTCACAAAATAATTTTCAACTGTCGCAAATTTTAATTACGCCAGGGATTGCCTTTTCTATAGTAAATTATTCAAAAAATTATTTTTTACTGTCGCAAATTTTAAATATCCCAGGGATTGCCTTTTCTATAGTAAATTTCTCACAAATAATTTTCAACTGTCGCAAATTTTAATTACGCCAGGGATTGCCTTTTCTATAGTAAATAATTCAAAAAATAATTTTCAACTGTCGCAAATTTTAAATATCCCAGGGATTGCCCTTTTCTATAGTAAATTATTCAAAATTAATTTTTTACTGTCGCAAATTTAAATATCCCAGGGATTGCCTTTTCTATAGTAAATTTCTCACAAATAATTTTCAACTGTCGCAAATTTTAATGGCGCCAGGGATTGCCTTTTCTATAGTAAATAATTCAAAAAATAATTTTCAACTGTCGCAAATTTTAAGTGCGCCAGGGATTGCCTTTTCTATAGTAAATAATTCAAAAAATAATTTTCAAATGTCGCAAATTTTAAATATCCCAGGGATTGCCTTTTCTATAGTAAATTATTCAAAAAATAATTTTCAACTGTCGCAAATTTTAAATATCCCAGGGATTGCCTTTTCTATAGTAAATTTCTCACAAAATAATTTTCAACTGTCGCAAATTTTAATGGCGCCAGGATTGCCTTTTCTATAGTAAATTTCTCACAAAATAATTTTCAACTGTCGCAAATTTTAATGGCGCCAGGGATTGCCTTTTCTATAGTAAATAATTCAAAAAAATAATTTTTTACTGTCGCAAATTTAAAATATCCCAGGGATTGCCCTTTTCCACAGTAAATTATTCAAAAAAATAATTTTTTACTATCGCAAATTTTAAGTGCGCCAGGGATTGCCTTTTCTATAGTAAATAATTCAAAAAATAATTTTCAACTGTCGCAAATTTTAATGGCGCCAGGGATTGCCTTTTCTATAGTAAATTATTCAAAAAATAATTTTCAACTGTCGCAAATTTTAAGTGCGCCAGGGATTGCCTTTTCTATAGTAAATTATTCAAAAAATAATTTTTTTACTGTCGCAAATTTAAAATACGCCAGGGATTGCCTTTTCTATAGTAAATTATTCACAAAATAATTTTCAACTGTCGCAAATTTTAATTACGCCAGGGATTGCCTTTTCTATAGTAATTATTCAAAAAATAATTTTTTACTATCGCAAATTTTAAGTGCGCCAGGGATTGCCTTTTCTATAGTAAATTTCTCACAAAATAATTTTCAACTGTCGCAAATTTTAATGGCGCCAGGGATTGCCTTTTCTATAGTAAATTATTCAAAAAATAATTTTCTACTGTCGCAAATTTTAATTACGCCAGGGATTGCCTTTTCTATAGTAAATTATTCAAAAAATAATTTTCTACTGTCGCAAATTTTAATTACGCCAGGGATTGCCTTTTCTATAGTAAATTATTCAAAAAATAATTTTCTACTGTCGCAAATTTTAATGGCGCCAGGGATTGCCTTTTCTATAGTAAATTATTCAAAAAATAATTTTTTACTATCGCAAATTTTAAATATCCCAGGGATTGCCTTTTCTATAGTAAATTTCTCAAAAAATAATTTTTTACTATCGCAAATTTTAAGTGCGCCAGGGATTGCCCTTTTCTATAGTAAATTATTCAAAAAATAATTTTCTACTGTCGCAAATTTTAATTACGCCAGGGATTGCCTTTTCTATAGTAAATTTCTCAAAAAATAATTTTTTACTATCGCAAAATTTTAAGTGGCGCCAGGGATTGCCTTTTCTATAGTAAATTATTCAAAAAATAATTTTTTTACTATCGCAAATTTTAAATATCCCAGGGATTGCCTTTTCTATAGTAAATTATTCAAAAAATAATTTTTACTATCGCAAATTTTAAGTGCGCCAGGGATTGCATTTTCTATAGTAAATTATTCAAAAATAATTTTCTACTGTCGCAAATTTTAATTACGCCAGGGATTGCCTTTTCTATAGTAAATTTCTCAAAAAATAATTTTTTACTATCGCAAATTTTAATGGCGCCAGGGATTGCCTTTTCTATAGTAAATTATTCAAAAAATAATTTTCAACTGTCGCAAATTTTAAATATCCCAGGGATTGCCTTTTCCACAGTAAATAATTCAAAAAATAATTTTCTACTGTCGCAAATTTTAAGTGCGCCAGGGATTGCCTTTTCTATAGTAAATTATTCAAAAAATAATTTTCTACTGTCGCAATTTTAATTACGCCAGGGATTGCCTTTTCTATAGTAAATTATTCAAAAAATAATTTTTTACTGTCGCAAATTTTAAATATCCCAGGGATTGCCTTTTCCACAGTAAATTATTCAAAAAATATTTTCTACTGTCGCAAATTTTAATTACGCCAGGGATTAGCCTTTTCTATAGTAAATTATTCAAAAAATAATTTTTACTATCGCAAATTTTAAGTGCGCCAGGGATTGCCTTTTCTATAGTAAATTTCTCACAAAATAATTTTCAACTGTCGCAAATTTTAATGGCGCCAGGGATTGCCTTTCTTATAGTAAATTATTCAAAAAATAATTTTCTACTGTCGCAAATTTTAATTACGCCAGGGATTGCCTTTTCTATAGTAAATTATTCAAAAAATAATTTTCTACTGTCGCAAATTTTAATTACGCCAGGGATTGCCTTTTCTATAGTAAATTATTCAAAAATAATTTTTTACTGTCGCAAATTTTAAATATCCCAGGGATTGCCTTTTCTATAGTAAATTTCTCACAAAATAATTTTCAACTGTCGCAAATTTAATTACGCCAGGATTGCCTTTTCTATAGTAAATTATTCAAAAAATAATTTTTTACTATCGCAAATTTTAATTACGCCAGGGATTGCCTTTTCTATAGTAAATTATTCAAAAAATAAATTTTTACTATCGCAAATTTTAAGTGCGCCCAGGGATTGCCTTTCTTTATAGTAAATTATTCAAAAAATAATTTTCTACTGTCGCAAATTTTAATTACGCCAGGGATGCCTTTTCTATAGTAAATTATTCAAAAAATAATTTTTTACTGTCGCAAATTTTAAATATCCCAGGGATTGCCTTTTCTATAGTAAATTTCTCACAAAATAATTTTCAACTGTCGCAAATTTTAATGGCGCCCAGGGATTGCCTTTTCTATAGTAATTATTCAAAAAATAATTTTTACTGTCGCAAATTTTAACGTGCGCCAGGGATTGCCTTTTCTATAGTAAAATTATTCAAAAAATAATTTTCTACTGTCGCCAAATTTTAATTACGCAGGGATTGCCTTTTCTATAGTAAATTATTCAAAAAATAATTTTCTACTGTCGCAAATTTTAATTACGCCAGGGATTGCCTTTTCTATAGTAAATTATTCAAAAAATAATTTTTTACTATCGCAAATTTTAAGTGCGCCAGGGATTGCCTTTTCTATAGTAAATTATTCAAAAAATAATTTTCTACTGTCGCAAATTTTAATTACGCCAGGGATTGCCTTTTCTATAGTAAATTATTCAAAAAATAATTTTCAACTGTCGCATATTTTAATGGCGCCAGGGATTGCCTTTTCTATAGTAAATTATTCAAAAAATAATTTTCAACTGTCGCAAATTTTAAATATCCCAGGGATTGCCTTTTCTATAGTAAATTTCTCACAAAATAATTTTTTACTATCGCAAATTTTAAGTGCGCCAGGGATTGCCTTTTCTATAGTTAAATTTCTCACAAAATAATTTTCTACTGTCGCAAATTTTAATTACGCCAGGGATTGCCTTTTCTATAGTAAATTTCTCACAAAATAATTTTCAACTGTCGCAAATTTTAATGGGCGCCAGGGATTGCCTTTTCTATAGTAAATTCTTCAAAAATAATTTTTTACTATCGCAAATTTTAAGTGCGCCAGGGATTGCCTTTTCTATAGTAAATTATTCAAAAAATAATTTTTTACTATCGCAAGTTTTAAATATCCCAGGGATTGCCTTTTCTATAGTAAATTATTCAAAAATAATTTTCTACTGTCGCAAATTTTAAATATCCCAGGGATTGCCTTTTCTATAGTAAATTTCTCACAAAATATTTTCAACTGTCGCAAATTTTAATTACGCCAGGGATTGCTTTTCTATAGTAAATAATTCAAAAAATAATTTTCTACTGTCGCAAATTTTAAGTGCGCCAGGGATTGCCTTTTCTATAGTAAATTATTCAAAAAATAATTTTCAACTGTCGCAAATTTTAAATATCCCAGGGATTGCCTTTTCTATAGTAAATTTCTCACAAAATAATTTTTTACTGTCGCAAATTTTAATGGCGCCAGGGATTGCCTTTTCTATAGTAAATTATTCAAAAAATAATTTTTTACTATCGCAAATTTTAAGTGCGCCAGGGATTGCCTTTTCTATAGTAAAATTTCTCACAAAATAATTTTCAACTGTCGCAAATTTTAAATATCCCAGGGATTGCCTTTTCTATAGTAAATTTCTCACAAAATAATTTTCAACTGTCGCAAATTTTAATATCCCAGGGATTGCCTTTTCTATAGTAAATAATTCAAAAAATAATTTTTTACTGTCGCAAATTTTAATGGCGCCAGGGATTGCCTTTTCTATAGTAAATTTCTCACAAAATAATTTTCAACTGTCGCAAATTTTAATGGCGCCAGGGATTGCCTTTTCTATAGTAAATTATTCAAAAAATAATTTTTTACTGTCGCAAATTTAAATATCCCAGGGATTGCCTTTTCTATAGTAAATTATTCAAAAAATAATTTTTTACTGTCGCAAATTTTAATGGCGCCAGGGATTGCCTTTTCTATAGTAAATTATTCAAAAAATAATTTTTTACTATCGCAAGTTTTTAAAATATCCCAGGGATTGCCTTTTCTATAGTAAATTATTCAAAAAATAATTTTCAACTGTCGCAAATTTTAAATATCCCAGGGATTGCCTTTTCTATAGTAAATTATTCAAAAAATAATTTTTTACTATCGCAAATTTTAATTACGCCAGGGATTGGCTTTTCTATAGTAAATTTCTCACAAAATAATTTTCTACTGTCGCAAATTTTAATTACGCCAGGGATTGCCTTTTCTATAGTAAATAATTCAAAAAATAATTTTCTACTGTCGCAAATTTTAATGGCGCCAGGGATTGCCTTTTCTATAGTAAATTATTCAAAAAATAATTTTCAACTGTCGCAAATTTTAAATATCCCAGGGATTGCCTTTTCTATAGTAAATTTCTCACAAAATAATTTTTTTACTATCGCAAATTTTAAATATCCCAGGGATTGCCTTTTCTATAGTAAATTTCTCACAAATAATTTTTTACTATCGCAAATTTTAAATATCCCAGGGATTGCCTTTTCTATAGTAAATTTCTCACAAAATAATTTTTTACTATCGCAAATTTTAAATATCCCAGGGATTGCTTTTCTATAGTAAATTTCTCACAAAATAATTTTCAACTGTCGCAAATTTTAAATATCCCAGGGATTGCCTTTTCTATAGTAAATTTCTCACAAAATAATTTTTTACTATCGCAAATTTTAATTACGCCAGGGATTGCCTTTTCTATAGTAAATTATTCAAAAAATAATTTTTTACTGTCGCAAATTTTAATGGCGCCAGGGATTGCCTTTTCTATAGTAAATTATTCAAAAAATAATTTTTTACTATCGCAAATTTTAATGGCGCCAGGGATTGCCTTTTCTATAGTAAATTATTCAAAAAATAATTTTCAACTGTCGCAAATTTTAAATATCCCAGGGATTGCCTTTTCCACAGTAAATTATTCAAAAAATAATTTTCTACTGTCGCAAATTTTAAGTGCGCCAGGATTGCCTTTTCTATAGTAAATTATTCAAAAAATAATTTTTTACTGTCGCAAATTTTAAATATCCCAGGGATTGCCTTTTCCTCCCACCATGTCGAGGGAAAAGGCAATCCCTGGGATATTTAAAATTTGCGACAGTAAAAAATTATTTTTTGAATAATTTACTATAGAAAAGGCAATCCCTGGCGCACTTAAAATTTGCGACAGTAGAAATTATTTTTTGAATAATTTACTGTGGAAAAGGCAATCCCCTGGGATATTTAAAATTGCGACAGTTGAAAATTATTTTTTGAATAATTTACTATAGAAAAGGCAATCCTGGCGCCATTAAAATTTGCGATAGTAAAAAATTATTTTTTGAATAATTTACTATAGAAAAGGCAATCCCTGGCGCATTAAAATTTGCGACAGTAAAAAATTATTTTTTTGAATAATTTACTATAGAAAAGGCAATCCCTGGCGTAATTAAAATTTGCGATAGTAAAAAATTATTTTGTGAGAAATTTACTATAGAAAAGGCAATCCCTGGGATATTTAAAATTTGCGACAGTTGAAAATTATTTTGTGAGAAATTTACTATAGAAAAGCAATCCCTGGGATATTTAAAATTTGCGATAGTAATAAATTATTTTGTGAGAAATTTACTATAGAAAAGGCAATCCCTGGGATATTTAAAATTTGCGATAGTAAAAAATTATTTTGTGAGAAATTTACCTATAGAAAAGGCAATCCCTGGGATATTTAAAATTTGCGATAGTAAAAAATTATTTTGTGAGAAATTTACTATAGAAAAGGCAATCCCTGGGATATTTAAAATTTGCGACAGTTGAAAATTATTTTTTGAATAATTTACTATAGAAAAGGCAATCCCTGGCGCCATTAAAATTTGCGACAGTAGAAAATTATTTTTTGAATTATTTACTATAGAAAAGGCAATCCCTGGCGTAATTAAAATTTGCGACAGTAGAAAATTATTTTGTGAGAAATTTACTATAGAAAAGCCAATCCCTGGCGTAATTAAAATTTGCGATAGTAAAAAATTATTTTTTGAATAATTTACTATAGAAAAGGCAATCCCTGGGATATTTAAAATTTGCGACAGTTGAAAATTATTTTTTGAATAATTTACTATAGAAAAGGCAATCCCTGGGATATTTAAAACTTGCGATAGTAAAAAATTATTTTTTGAATAATTTACTATAGAAAAGGCAATCCCTGGCGCCATTAAAATTTGCGACAGTAAAAATTATTTTTTGAATAATTTACTATAGAAAAGGCAATCCCCTGGGATATTTAAAATTTGCGACAGTAAAAAATTATTTTTTGAATAATTTACTATAGAAAGGCAATCCCTGGCGCCATTAAAATTTGCGACAGTTGAAAATTATTTTGTGAGAAATTTACTATAGAAAAGGCAATCCCTGCGCCATTAAAATTTGCGACAGTAAAAAATTATTTTTTGAATTATTTACTATAGAAAAGGCAATCCCTGGGATATTTAAAATTTGCGACAGTTGAAAATTATTTTGTGAGAAATTTACTATAGAAAAGGCAATCCCTGGGATATTTAAAATTTGCGACAGTTGAAAATATTTTGTGAGAAATTTACTATAGAAAAGGCAATCCCTGGCGCACTTAAAATTTGCGATAGTAAAAAATTATTTTTTGAATAATTTACTATAGAAAAGGCAATCCTGGCGCCATTAAAATTTGCGACAGTAAAAAATTATTTGTGAGAAATTTACTATAGAAAAGGCAATCCCTGGGATATTTAAAATTTGCGACAGTTGAAAATTATTTTTTGAATAATTTACTATAGAAAAGGCAATCCCTGGCGCACTTAAAATTTGCGACAGTAGAAAATATTTTTTGAATTATTTACTATAGAAAAGGCAATCCCTGGCGTAATTAAAATTTGCGACAGTTGAAAATTATTTGTGAGAAATTTACTATAGAAAAGGCAATCCCTGGGATATTTAAAATTTGCGACAGTAGAAAATTATTTTTTGAATAATTTACTATAGAAAAGGCAATCCCTGGGATATTTAAAACTTGCGATAGTAAAAAATTATTTTTTGAATAATTTACTATAGAAAAGGCAATCCCTGGCGCACTTAAAATTTGCGATAGTAAAAAATTATTTTTGAAGAATTTACTATAGAAAAGGCAATCCCTGGCGCCATTAAAATTTGCGACAGTTGAAAATTATTTTGTGAGAAATTTACTATAGAAAAGGCAATCCCTGGCGTAATTAAAATTTGCGACAGTAGAAAATTATTTTGTGAGAAATTTACTATAGAAAAGGCAATCCCTGGCGCACTTAAAATTTGCGATAGTAAAAAATTATTTTGTGAGAAATTTACTATAGAAAAGGCAATCCCTGGGATATTTAAAATTTGCGACAGTTGAAAAATTATTTTTTGAATAATTTACTATAGAAAAGGCAATCCCTGGCGCCATTAAAATATGCGACAGTTGAAAATTATTTTTGAATAATTTACTATAGAAAAGGCAATCCCTGGCGTAATTAAAATTTGCGACAGTAGAAAATTATTTTTTGAATAATTTACTATAGAAAAGGCAATCCCTGGCGCACTTAAAATTTGCGATAGTAAAAAATTATTTTTTGAATAATTTACTATAGAAAAGGCAATCCCTGGCGTAATTAAAATTTGCGACAGTAGAAAATATTTTTTGAATAATTTACTATAGAAAAGGCAATCCCTGGCGTAATTAAAATTTGCGACAGTAGAAAATTATTTTTTGAATAATTTACTATAGAAAAGGCAATCCCTGGCGCACTTAAAATTTGCGACAGTAAAAAATTATTTTTTGAATAATTTACTATAGAAAAGGCAATCCCTGGCGCCATTAAAATTTGCGACAGTTGAAAATTATTTTGTGAGAAATTTACTATAGAAAAGGCAATCCCTGGGATATTTAAAATTTGCGACAGTAAAAAATTATTTTTTGAATAATTTACTATAGAAAAGGGCAATCCTGGCGTAATTAAAATTTGCGACAGTAGAAAATTATTTTTTGAATAATTTACTATAGAAAAGGCAATCCCTGGCGCACTTAAAATTTGCGATAGTAAAAAATTATTTTTTGAATAATTTACTATAGAAAAGGCAAATCCCTGGCGTAATTAAAATTTGCGATAGTAAAAAATTATTTTTTGAATAATTTACTATAGAAAAGGCAATCCCTGGCGTAATTAAAATTTGCGACAGTTGAAATTATTTTGTGAGAAATTTACTATAGAAAAGGCAATCCCTGGGATATTTAAAATTTGCGACAGTAAAAAAATTATTTTTGAATAATTTACTGATAGAAAAGGCAATCCCTGGCGTAATTAAAATTTGCGACAGTAGAAAATTATTTTTTGAATAATTTACTATAGAAAAGGCAATCCCTGGCGTAATTAAAATTTGCGACAGTAGAAAATTATTTTTGAATAATTTACTATAGAAAAGGCAATCCCTGGCGCCATTAAAATTTGCGACAGTTGAAAATTATTTTGTGAGAAATTTACTATAGAAAAGGCAATCCCCTGGCGCACTTAAAATTTGCGATAGTAAAAAATTATTTTTTGAATAATTTACTATAGAAAAGGCAATCCCTGGCGTAATTAAAATTTGCGACAGTAGAAAATTATTTTTGAATAATTTACTGTGGAAAAGGCAATCCCTGGGATATTTAAAATTTGCGACAGTAAAAAATTATTTTTGAATAATTTACTATAGAAAAGGCAATCCCTGGCGTAATTAAAATTTGCGACAGTAGAAAATTATTTTTTGAATAATTTACTATAGAAAAGGCAATCCCTGGCGCACTTAAAATTTGCGACAGTAGAAAATTATTTTTTGAATAATTTACTGTGGAAAAGGCAATCCCTGGGATATTTAAAATTTGCGACAGTTGAAAATTATTTTTGAATAATTTACTATAGAAAAGGCAATCCCTGGCGCCATTAAAATTTGCGATAGTAAAAAATTATTTTTTTGAGAAATTTACTATAGAAAAGGCAATCCCTGGCGTAATTAAAATTTGCGACAGTAGAAAATTATTTTTGAATAATTTACTATAGAAAAGGCAATCCCTGGCGCACTTAAAATTTGCGATAGTAAAAAATTATTTTTTGAATAATTTACTATAGAAAAGCAATCCCTGGGATATTTAAAATTTGCGATAGTAAAAAATTATTTTTTTGAATAATTTACTATAGAAAAGGCAATCCCTGGCGCACTTAAAATTTGCGATAGTAAAAAATTATTTTTTGAGAAATTTACTATAGAAAAGGCAATCCCTGGCGTAATTAAAATTTGCGACAGTAGAAAATTATTTTTTGAATAATTTACTATAGAAAAGGCAATCCCTGGCGCACTTAAAATTTGCGATAGTAAAAAATTATTTTTTGAGAAATTTACTATAGAAAAGGCAATCCCTGGGATATTTAAAATTTGCGATAGTAAAAAATTATTTTTTGAATAATTTACTATAGAAAAGGCAATCCTGGCGCCATTAAAATTTGCGACAGTAGAAAATTATTTTTTGAATAATTTACTATAGAAAAGGCAATCCCTGGCGTAATTAAAATTTGCGACAGTAGAAAATTATTTTTTGAATAATTTACTATAGAAAAGGCAATCACTGGCGTAATTAAAATTTGCGACAGTAGAAAATTATTTTTTGAATAATTTACTATAGAAAAGGCAATCCCTGGCGCCATTAAAATTTGCGACAGTTGAAAATTATTTTGTAGAAATTTACTATAGAAAAGGCAATCCCTGGCGCACTTAAAATTTGCGATAGTAAAAAATTATTTTTTGAATAATTTACTATAGAAAAGGCAATCCCTGGCGTAATTAAAATTTGCGACAGTTGAAAATTATTTTGTGAATAATTTACTATAGAAAAGGCAATCCCTGGCGTATTTTAAATTTGCGACAGTAAAAAATTATTTTTTGAATAATTTACTATAGAAAAGGCAATCCCTGGCGCACTTAAAATTTGCGACAGTTGAAAATTATTTTTTGAATAATTTACTATAGAAAAGGCAATCCTGGCGCCATTAAAATTTGCGACAGTTGAAAATTATTTTTTGAATTATTTACTATAGAAAAGGCAATCCCTGGCGCACTTAAAATTTGCGATAGTAAAAAATTATTTTTTGAATAATTTACTGTGGAAAAGGCAATCCCTGGGATATTTAAATTTGCGACAGTAAAAAATTATTTTTTGATTATTTACTATAGAAAAGGCAATCCCTGGCGCCATTAAAATTTGCGACAGTTGAAAATTATTTTGTGAGAAATTTACTATAGAAAGGCAATCCCTGGCGCCATTAAAATTTGCGACAGTTGAAAATTATTTTGTGAGAAATTTACTATAGAAAAGGCAATCCCTGGGATATTTAAAATTTGCGACAGTTGAAAATTATTTTTTGAATAATTTACTATAGAAAAGGCAATCCCTGGGATATTTAAAATTTGCGACATTTGAAAATTATTTTTGAATTATTTACTATAGAAAAGGCAATCCCTGGCGCACTTAAAATTGCGACAGTTGAAAATTATTTTTTGAATTATTTACTATAGAAAAGGCAATCCCTGGCGCCATTAAAATTTGCGACAGTTGAAAATTATTTTGTGAGAAATTTACTATAGAAAAGGCAATCCCTGGGATATTTAAAATTTGCGACAGTAAAAAATTATTTTTGAATAATTTACTATAGAAAAGGCAATCCCTGGGATATTTAAAATTTGCGACAGTTGAAAATTATTTTTTGAATTATTTACTATAGAAAAGGCAATCCCTGGCGTAATTAAAATTTGCGACAGTTGAAAATTATTTGTGAGAAATTTACTATAGAAAAGGCAATCCCTGGGATATTAAAATTTGCGACAGTAAAAAATAATTTTTTGAATAATTTACTATAGAAAAGGCAATCCCTGGCGTAATTAAAATTTGCGACAGTTGAAAATTATTTTGTGAGAAATTTACTATAGAAAAGGCAATCCTGGGATATTTAAAATTTGCGACAGTAAAAAATTATTTTTGAATAATTTACTATAGAAAAGGCAATCCCTGGGATATTTAAAACTTGCGATAGTAAAAAATTATTTTTTGAATAATTTACTGTGGAAAAGGCAATCCCTGGGATATTTTAAATTTGCGACAGTAAAAAATTATTTTTTTGAATTATTTACTATAGAAAAGGCAATCCCTGGCGCCATTAAAATTTGCGACAGTTGAAAATTATTTTTGAATTATTTACTATAGAAAAGGCAATCCCTGGCGCACTTAAAATTTGCGACAGTTGAAAATTATTTTTTGAATTATTTACTATAGAAAAGGCAATCCCTGGCGCCATTAAAATTTGCGACAGTTGAAAATTATTTTGTGAGAAATTTACTATAGAAAAGGCAATCCCTGGGATATTTAAAATTTGCGACAGTAAAAAATTATTTTTGAATAATTTACTATAGAAAAAGGCAATCCCTGGGATATTTAAAATTTGCGACAGTTGAAAATTATTTTTGAATTATTTACTATAGAAAAGGCAATCCCTGGGATATTTAAAACTTGCGATAGTAAAAAATTATTTTTTGAATAATTTACTGTGGAAAAGGCATCCCTGGGATATTTTAAATTTGCGACAGTAAAAAATTATTTTTGAATTATTTACTATAGAAAAGGCAATCCCTGGCGCCATTAAAATTTGCGACAGTTGAAAATTAGTTTTTGAATTATTTACTATAGAAAAGGCAATCCCTGGCGCACTTAAAATTTGCGACAGTTGAAAATTATTTTTTGAATTATTTACTATAGAAAAGGCAATCCCTGGCGCCATTAAAATTTGCGACAGTTGAAAATTATTTTGTGAGAAATTTACTATAGAAAAGGCAATCCCTGGGATATTTAAAATTTGCGACAGTAAAAAATTATTTTGTGAGAAATTTACTATAGAAAAGGCAATCCTGGGATATTTAAAATTTGCGACAGTAAAAAATAATTTTTTGAATAATTTACTATAGAAAAGGCAATCCCCTGGGCGTAATTAAAATTTGCGACAGTTGAAAATTATTTTGTGAGAAATTTACTATAGAAAAGGCAATCCCTGGGATATTTAAAATTTGCGACAGTAAAAAATAATTTTTTGAATAATTTACTATAGAAAAGGCAATCCCTGGCGCCATTAAAATTTGCGACAGTTGAAAAATTATTTTGTGAGAAATTTACTATAGAAAAGGCAATCCCTGGATATTTAAAATTTGCGACAGAAAAAAAATTATTTTTTGAATAATTTACTATAGAAAAGGCAATCCCTGGCGCCATTAAAATTTTGCGACAGTTGAAAATTATTTTGTGAGAAATTTACTATAGAAAAGGCAATCCCTGGGATATTTAAAATTTGCGATAGTAAAAAATTATTTTTTGAATAATTTACTATAGAAAAGGCAATCCCTGGCGTAATTAAAATTTGCGACAGTTGAAAATTATTTTGTGAGAAATTTACTATAGAAAAGGCAATCCCTGGCGCACTTAAAATTTGCGATAGTAAAAAATTATTTTTTGAATAATTTACTATAGAAAAGGCAATCCCTGGCGCCATTAAAATTTGCGACAGTTGAAAATTATTTTGTGAGAAATTTACTATAGAAAAGGCAATCCCTGGGATATTTAAAATTTGCGATAGTAAAAAATTATTTTTTGAATAATTTACTATAGAAAAGGCAATCCCTGGCGTAATTAAAATTTGCGACAGTAGAAAATTATTTTTGAATAATTTACTATAGAAAAGGGCAATCCCTGGCGTAATTAAAACTTGCGATAGTAAAAAATTATTTTTTGAATAATTTACTATAGAAAAGGCAATCCCTGGCGCACTTAAAATTTGCGATAGTAAAAAATTATTTTTTGAATAATTTACTATAGAAAAGGCAATCCCTGGCGTAATTTAAAATTTGCGACAGTAGAAAATTATTTTTTGAATAATTTACTATAGAAAAGGCAATCCCTGGGATATTTAAAATTTGCGACAGTAAAAATTATTTTTTGAATAATTTACTGTGGAAAAGGCAATCCCTGGCGCACTTAAAATTTGCGATAGTAAAAAATTATTTTTTGAATAATTTACTATAGAAAAGGCAATCCCTGGCGCCATTAAAATTTGCGACAGTTGAAAATTATTTTTGAATTATTTACTATAGAAAAGGCAATCCTGGCGCACTTTAAAATTTGCGACAGTTGAAAATTATTTTTTGAATTATTTACTATAGAAAAGGCAATCCCTGGCGCACTTAAAATTTGCGATAGTAAAAAATTATTTTTTGAATAATTACTATAGAAAAGGCAATCCCTGGCGCACTTAAAATTTGCGATAGTTGAAAATTATTTTGTGAGAAATTTACTATAGAAAAGGCAATCCCTGGCGTAATTAAAATTTGCGACAATTGAAAATTATTTTGTGAGAAATTTACTATAGAAAAGGCAATCCCTGCGCCATTAAAATTTGCGACAGTTGAAAATTATTTTGTGAGAAATTTACTATAGAAAAGGCAATCCCTGGCGTAATTAAAATTTGCGACAGTTGAAAATTATTTTTGAATAATTTACTATAGAAAAGGCAATCCCTGGCGTAATTAAAATTTGCGACAGTTGAAAATTATTTGTGAGAAATTTACTATAGAAAAGGCAATCCCTGGCGCACTTAAAATTTGCGATAGTAAAAAATTATTTTTGAATAATTTTACTATAGAAAAGGCAATCCCTGGCGCACTTAAATTTGCGATAGTAAAAAATTATTTTTTGAATAATTTACTATAGAAAAGGCAATCCTGGCGTAATTAAAATTTGCGACAGTTGAAAATTATTTTGTGAGAAATTTACTATAGAAAAGGCAATCCCTGGGATATTTAAAAATTTGCGATAGTAAAAAATTATTTTTTGAATAATTTACTATAGAAAAGGCAATCCCTGGCGTAATTAAAATTTGCGACAGTAGAAAATTATTTTTTGAATAATTTACTATAGAAAAGGCAATCCCTGCGTAATTAAAATTTGCGACAGTTGAAAATTATTTTGTGAGAAATTTACTATAGAAAAGGCAATCCCTGGGATATTTAAAATTTGCGACAGTAAAAAATTATTTTTGAATAATTTACTATAGAAAAGGCAATCCCTGGGATATTTAAAATTTGCGACAGTAAAAAATTATTTTTAATAATTTACTATAGAAAAGGCAATCCCTGGGATATTTAAAATTTGCGACAGTTGAAAATTATTTTTTTGAATTATTTACTATAGGAAAAGGCAATCCCTGGCGTAATTAAAATTTGCGACAGTTGAAAATTATTTTGTGAGAAATTTACTATAGAAAAGGCAATCCCTGGGATATTTAAATTTGCGACAGTAAAAAATTATTTTTTGATTATTTACTATAGAAAAGGCAATCCCTGGCGTAATTAAAATTTGCGACAGTTGAAAATTATTTTGTGAGAAATTTACTATAGAAAAGGCAATCCCTGGGATATTTAAAATTTGCGACAGTAAAAAATTATTTTTGAATAATTTACTATAGAAAAGGCAATCCCTGGGATATTTAAAACTTGCGATAGTAAAAAATTATTTTTTGAATAATTTACTATAGAAAAGGCAATCCCTGGGATATTTAAAATTTGCGACAGTAAAAAATTATTTTTTGAATAATTTACTATAGAAAAGGCAGTCCCTGGCGTAATTAAAATTTGCGATAGTAAAAAATTATTTTTTGAATAATTTACTATAGAAAAGGCAATCCCTGGCGCCATTAAAATTTGCGACAGTTGAAAATTATTTTTTGAATAATTTACTATAGAAAAGGCAATCCCTGGCGCCATTAAAATTTGCGACAGTTGAAAATTATTTTTTGAATAATTTACTATAGAAAAGGCAATCCCTGGCGCCATTAAAATTTGCGACAGTTGAAAATTATTTTTGAATAATTTACTATAGAAAAGGCAATCCCTGGCGGTAATTAAAACTTGCGATAGTAAAAATTATTTTTTGAATAATTTACTATAGAAAAGGCAATCCCTGGGATATTTAAAATTTGCGATAGTAAAAAATTATTTTTTGAATAATTTACTATAGAAAAGGCAATCCCTGGCGCCATTAAAATTTGCGATAGTAAAAAATTATTTTTTGAATAATTTACTATAGAAAAGGCAATCCCTGGCGCCATTAAAATTTGCGACAGTTGAAAATTATTTTGTGAGAAATTTACTATAGAAAAGGCAATCCCTGGGATATTTAAAATTTGCGACAGTAAAAAATTATTTTTGAATAATTTACTATAGAAAAGGCAATCCCTGGCGCCATTAAAATTTGCGACAGTTGAAAATTATTTTTTGAATAATTTACTGATGGAAGAAGGCAATCCCTGGGATATTTTAAATTTGCGACAGTAAAAATTATTTTGTGAGAAATTTACTATAGAAAAGGCAATCCCTGGGATATTTAAAATTTGCGACAGTTGAAATTATTTTTGAATAATTTACTATAGAAAAGGCAATCCCTGGCGTAATTAAATTTGCGACAGTTGAAAATTATTTTGTGAGAAATTTACTATAGAAAAGGCAATCCCTGGCGTAATTAAAATTTGCAGATAGTAAAAAATTATTTGTGAATAATTTACTGTGGAAAAGGCATTCCCTGGGATATTTTAAATTTGCGACAGTAAAAATTATTTTTTTGAATTATTTTACTATAGAAAAGGCAATCCCTGGCGCCATTAAAATTTGCGACAGTTGAAATTATTTTTTGAATAATTTACTATAGAAAAGGCAATCCCTGGCGCCATTAAAATTTGCGACAGTTGAAAATTATTTTTTGAATTATTTACTATAGAAAAGGCAATCCCTGGCGCACTTAAAATTTGCGATAGTAAAAAATTATTTTTTGAATAATTTACTATAGAAAAGGCAATCCCTGGCGCCATTAAAATTTGCGACAGTTGAAAATTATTTTGTGAGAAATTTACTATAGAAAAGGCAATCCCTGGGATATTTAAAATTTGCGACAGTAAAAAATTATTTTTTGAATAATTTACTATAGAAAAGGCAATCCCTGGCGTAATTAAAATTTGCGACAGTAGAAAATTATTTTTTGAATAATTTACTATAGAAAAGGCAATCCCTGGCGTAATTAAAATTTGCGGACAGTAGAAAATTATTTTTTGAATAATTTACTATAGAAAAGGCAATCCCTGGCGCCATTAAAATTTGCGACAGTTGAAAATTATTTTTTGAATTATTTACTATAGAAAAGGCAATCCCCTGGCGCACTTAAAATTTGCGATAGTAAAAAATTATTTTTTGAATATTTACTATAGAAAAGGCAATCCCTGGCGTAATTAAAATTTGCGACAGTAGAAAATTATTTT
This sequence comes from Dioctria linearis, assembly GCA_963930735.1. Classification (NCBI taxonomy): domain Eukaryota; kingdom Metazoa; phylum Arthropoda; class Insecta; order Diptera; family Asilidae; genus Dioctria; species Dioctria linearis. Next base: position 60,478 of record CAWVNZ010001979.1, read on the forward strand.
TGAATAATTTACTATAGAAAAGGCAATCCCTGGGATATTTAAAATTTGCGACAGTAAAAAATTATTTTTTGAATAATTTACTGTGGAAAAGGCAATCCCTGGCGCACTTAAAATTTGCGATAGTAAAAAATTATTTTTTGAATAATTTACTATAGAAAAGGCAATCCCTGGCGCCATTAAAATTTGCGACAGTTGAAAATTATTTTTGAATTATTTACTATAGAAAAGGCAATCCCTGGCGCACTTAAAATTTGCGACAGTTGAAAATTATTTTTGAATTATTTACTATAGAAAAGGCAATCCCTGGCGCCATTAAAATTTGCGACAGTTGAAAATTATTTTGTGAGAAATTTACTATAAGAAAAGGCAATCCCTGGCGCACTTAAAATTTGCGATAGTAAAAAATTATTTTTTGAATAATTTACTGTGGAAAAGGCAATCCCTGGGATATTTTAAATTGCGAAAGTAAAAAATTATTTTTGAATAATTTACTATAGAAAAGGCAATCCCTGGCGTAATTAAAACTTGCGACAGTAGAAAAATTATTTTTTGAATAATTTACTATAGAAAAGGCAATCCCTGCGCACTTAAAATTTGCGATAGTAAAAAATTATTTTTTGAATAATTTACTATAGAAAAGGCATCCTGGCGTAATTAAAATTTGCGACAGTAGAAAATTATTTTTTGAATAATTTACTATAGAAAAGGCAATCCCTGGCGCCATTAAAATTTGCGACAGTTGAAAATTATTTGTGAGAAATTTACTATAGAAAAGGCAATCCCTGGGATATTTAAAATTTGCGACAGTAAAAAATTATTTTTTGAATAATTTACTGTGGAAAAGGCAATCCCTGGGATATTTAAAATTTGCGACAGTTGAAAATTATTTTGTGAGAAATTTACTATAGAAAAGGCAATCCCTGGGATATTTAAAATTTGCGACAGTTGAAAATTATTTTTTGAATTATTTACTATAGAAAAGGCAATCCCTGGCGCACTTAAAATTTGCGACAGTTGAGAAAATTATTTTTTGAATTATTTACTATAGAAAAGGCAATCCCTGGCGCCATTAAAATTTGCGACAGTTGAAAATTATTTTTTGAATAATTTACTATAGAAAAAGGCAATCCCTGGCGTAATTAAAATTTGCGACAGTTGAAAATTATTTTGTGAATAATTTACTATAGAAAAGGCAATCCCTGGCGCACTTAAAATTTGCGATAGGTAAAAAATTATTTTTTGAATAATTTACTATAGAAAAGGCAATCCCTGGCGTAATTAAAAATTTGCGACAGTTGAAAATTATTTTGTGAGAAATTTACTATAGAAAAGGCAATCCCTGGGATATTTTAAATTTGCGACAGTAAAAAAATTAATTTTTGAATAATTTACTATAGAAAAGGCAATCCCTGGCGTAATTAAAATTTGCGACAGTAGAAAATTATTTTTGAATAATTTACTATAGAAAAGGCAATCCCTGGCGTAATTAAAATTTGCGACAGTAGAAAATTATTTTGTGAGAAATTTACTATAGAAAAGGCAATCCCTGGGATATTTAAAATTTGCGACAGTTGAAAATTATTTTTTGAATTATTACTATAGAAAAGGCAATCCCTGGCGCACTTAAAATTTGCGACAGTTGAAATTATTTTTTGAATTATTTACTATAGAAAAGGCAATCCCTGGCGCCATTAAAATTTGCGACAGTTGAAAATTATTTTGTGAGAAATTTACTATAGAAAAGGCAATCCCTGGGATATTTAAAATTTGCGACAGTTGAAAATTATTTTTTGAATTATTTACTATAGAAAAGGCAATCCCTGGCGCACTTATAATTTGCGACAGTTGAAAATTATTTTTTGAATTATTTACTATAGAAAAGGCAAATCCCTGGCGCCATTAAATTTGCGACAGTTGAAAATTATTTTTTGAATAATTTACTATAGAAAAGGCAATCCCTGGCGCACTTAAAATTTGCGATAGTAAAAAAATTATTTTTTGAATAATTTACTATAGAAAAGGCAATCCCTGGGATATTTTAAATTTGCGATAGTAAAAAATTATTTTTGAATAATTTACTATAGAAAAGGCAATCCCTGGCGTAATTAAAATTTGCGACAGTTGAAAATTATTTTTGTGAGAAATTTACTATAGAAAAGGCAATCCCTGGGATATTTTAAATTTGCGACAGTAAAAATAATTTTTTGAATAATTTACTATAGAAAAGGCAATCCCTGGCGTAATTAAAATTTGCGACAGTAGAAAATTATTTTTTGAATAATTTAACTGTGGAAAAGGCAATCCCTGGGATATTTAAAATTTGCGACAGTAAAAAATTATTTTTTGAATAATTTACTATAGAAAAGGCAATCCCTGGCGTAATTAAAATTTGCGACAGTAGAAAATTATTTTTTGAATAATTTACTATAGAAAAGGCAATCCCTGGCGTAATTAAAATTTGCGACAGTTGAAAATTATTTTGTGAGAAATTTACTATAGAAAAGGCAATCCCTGCGCACTTAAAATTTGCGATAGTAAAAATTATTTTTTGAATAATTTACTATAGAAAAGGCAATCCCTGGCGCACTTAAAATTTGCGATAGTAAAAAATTATTTTTTGAATAATTTACTATAGAAAAGGCAATCCTGGCGTAATTAAAATTTGCGACAGTTGAAAATTATTTTGTGAATAATTTACTATAGAAAAGGCAATCCTGGCGCACTTAAAATTTGCGATAGTAAAAAATTATTTTGTGAGAAATTTACTATAGAAAAGGCAATCCCTGGCGCACTTAAAATTTGCGATAGTAAAAAATTATTTTTTGAATAATTTACTATAGAAAAGGCAGTTCCTGGCGTAATTAAAATTTGCGACAGTTGAAAATTATTTTGTGAGAAATTTACTATAGAAAAGGCAATCCCTGGCGCACTTAAAATTTGCGATAGTAAAAAATTATTTTTTGAATAATTTACTATAGAAAAGGCAATCCTGGCGCACTTAAAATTTGCGATAGTAAAAAATTATTTTTTGAATAATTTACTATAGAAAAGGCAATCCCTGGCGTAATTAAAATTTGCGACAGTTGAAAATTATTTTGTGAATAATTTACTATAGAAAAGGCAATCCCTGGCGCACTTAAATTTGCGATAGTAAAAAATTATTTTTTGAATAATTTACTATAGAAAAGGCAATCCCCCTGGCGTAATTAAAATTTGCGACAGTTGAAAATTATTTTGTGAGAAATTTACTATAGAAAAGGCAATCCCTGGGATATTTTAAATTTGCGGATAGTAAAAAATTATTTTTTGAATAATTTACTATAGAAAAGGCAATCCCTGGCGCACTTAAAATTTGCGATAGTAAAAAATTATTTTTTGAATAATTTACTATAGAAAAGGCAATCCCTGGGATATTTTAAATTTGCGATAGTAAAAAATTATTTTTTTGAATAATTTACTATAGAAAAGGCAATCCCTGGCGTAATTAAAATTTGCGACAGTTGAAAATTATTTTGTGAGAAATTTACTATAGAAAAGGCAATCCCTGGGATATTTTAAATTTGCGACAGTAAAAAATTATTTTTTGAATAATTTACTATAGAAAAGGCAATCCCTGGCGTAATTAAAATTTGCGACAGTAGAAATATTATTTTTTGAATAATTTACTGTGGGAAAAGATGGCAATCCCTGGGATATTTAAAATTGCGACAGTAAAAAATTATTTTTGAATAATTTACTATAGAAAAGGCAATCCCTGGCGTAATTAAAATTTGCGACAGTAGAAAATTATTTTTTGAATAATTTACTATAGAAAAGGCAATCCCTGGCGTAATTAAAATTTGCGACAGTTGAAAATTATTTTGTGAGAAATTTTACTATAGAAAAGGCAATCCCTGGCGTAATTAAAATTTGCGACAGTTGAAAATTATTTGTGAGAAATTTACTATAGAAAAGGCAATCCCTGGCGCACTTAAAATTTGCGACAGTTGAAAATTATTTTTGAATTTTACTATAGAAAAGGCAATCCCTGGCGTATTAAAATTTGCGACAGTTGATAATTATTTTGTGAGAAATTTTACTATAGAAAAGGCAATCCTTGGGATATTTAAAACTTGCGATAGTAAAAAATTATTTTTTGAATAATTTACTATAGAAAAGGCAATCCCTGGGATATTTTAAATTTGCGACAGTAAAAAATTATTTTTTGAATTATTTACTATAGAAAAGGCAATCCCTGGCGTAATTAAAATTTGCGACAGTTGAAAAATTATTTGTGAGAAATTTACTATAGAAAAAGGCAATCCCTGGCGTAATTAAAATTTGCGACAGTTGAAAATTATTTTTGTGAGAAATTTACTATAGAAAAGGCAATCCCTGGGATATTTTAAATTTGCGATAGTAAAAAATTATTTTTTGAATAATTTACTATAGAAAAGGCAATCCCTGGCGCACTTAAAATTTGCGATAGTAAAAAAATTATTTTTGAATAATTTACTATAGAAAAGGCAATCCCTGGGATATTTTAAATTTGCGATAGTAAAAAATTATTTTTTGAATAATTTACTATAGAAAAGGCAATCCCTGGCGTAATTAAAATTTGCGACAGTTGAAAATTATTTTGTGAGAAATTTACTATAGAAAAGGCAATCCCTGGGATATTTTAAATTTTGCGACAGTAAAAAATTATTTTTTGAATAATTTACTATAGAAAAAGGCAATCCCTGGCGTAATTAAAATTGCGACAGTAGAAAATTATTTTTTGAATAATTTACTGTGGAAAAGGCAATCCCTGGGATATTTAAAATTTGCGACAGTAAAAAATTATTTTTGAATAATTTACTATAGAAAAGGCAATCCCTGGCGTAATTAAAAATTTGCGACAGTAGAAAATTATTTTTTGAATAATTTACTATAGAAAAGGCAATCCCTGGCGTAATTAAAATTTGCGACAGTTGAAAATTATTTTGTGAGAGAAATTTACTATAGAAAAGGCAATCCTGGCGCACTTAAAATTTGCGATAGTAAAAAATTATTTTTTGAATAATTTACTATAGAAAAGGCAATCCCTGGCGCACTTAAAATTTGCGATAGTAAAAAATTATTTTTTGAATAATTTACTATAGAAAAGGCAATCCCTGGCGTAATTATAATTTGCGACAGTTTGAAAATTATTTTGTGAGAAATTTACTATAGAAAAGGCAATCCCTGGGATATTTAAAATTTGCGATAGTAAAAAATTATTTTTTGAATAATTTACTATAGAAAAGGCAATCCCTGGCGTAATTAAAATTTGCGACAGTTGAAAATTATTTTGTGAGAAATTTACTATAGAAAAGGCAATCCCTGGGATATTTAAATTTGCGACAGTAAAAAATTATTTTTTGAATAATTTACTATAGAAAAGGCAATCCCTGGGATATTTAAAATTTGCGACAGTAAAAAATTATTTTTGAATAATTTACTATAGAAAAGGCAATCCCTGGGATATTTAAAATTTGCGACAGTTGAAAATTATTTTTTGAATTATTTACTATAGAAAAGGCAATCCCTGGCGTAATTAAAACTTGCGATAGTAAAATTTATTTTTTGAATAATTTACTATAGAAAAGGCAATCCCTGGCGCCATTAAAATTTGCGACAGTAGAAAATTATTTTGTGAGAAATTTACTATAGAAAGGCAATCCCTGGCGTAATTAAAACTTGCGACAGTAGAAAATTATTTTTTGATAATTTACTGTGAGAAAAGGCAATCCCTGGGATATTTAAAATTTGCGACAGTTGAAAATTATTTTGTGAGAAATTTACTGTGGAAAGGCAATCCCTGGGATATTTTAAATTTGCGACAGTAAAAAATTATTTTTTGAATAATTTACTATAGAAAGGCAATCCCTGGGATATTTAAAATTTGCGACAGTAAAAAATTATTTTGTGAGAAATTTACTATAGAAAAGGCAATACCTGGGATATTTAAAATTTGCGACAGTAAAAAATTATTTTTTGAATAATTTACTATAGAAAAGGCAATCCCTGGCGTAATTAAAATTTGCGATAGTAAAAAATTATTTTTTGAATAATTTACTATAGAAAAGGCAATCCCTGGCGCCATTAAAATTTGCGACAGTTGAAAATTATTTTTTGAATAATTTACTATAGAAAAGGCAATCCCTGGCGCCATTAAAATTTGCGACAGTTGAAAATTATTTTTTGAATAATTTACTATAGAAAAGGCAATCCCTGGCGTAATTAAAATTTGCGACAGTTGAAAATTATTTTGTGAGAAATTTACTATAGAAAAGGCAATCCCTGGGATATTTAAAATTTGCGACAGTAAAAAATAATTTTTTGAATAATTTACTATAGAAAAGGCAATCCCTGGCGTAATTAAAATTTGCGACAGTTGAAAATTATTTGTGAGAAATTTACTATAGAAAAGGCAATCCCTGGGATATTTAAAATTTGCGACAGTAAAAAATTATTTTGAATAATTTACTATAGAAAAGGCAATCCCTGGGATATTTAAAACTTGCGATAGTAAAAAATTATTTTTTGAATAATTTACTATAGAAAAGGCAATCCCTGGGATATTTTAAATTTGCGACAGTAAAAAATTATTTTTTGAATTATTTACTATAGAAAAGGCAATCCCTGGCGTAATTAAAATTTGCGATAGTAAAAAATTATTTTGTGAATAATTTACTATAGAAAAGCCAATCCCTGGCGCACTTAAAATTTGCGATAGTAAAAATTATTTTTTGAATAATTTACTATAGAAAAGGCAATCCCTGGCGCCATTAAAATTGCGACAGTTGAAAATTATTTTGTGAGAAATTTACTATAGAAAAGGCAATCCCTGGGATATTTAAAATTTGCGACAGTTGAAAATTATTTTTGAATTATTTACTATAGAAAAGGCAATCCCTGGCGTAATTAAAATTTGCGACAGTTGAAAATTATTTTGTGAGAAATTTACTATAGAAAAGGCAATCCCTGGGATATTTAAAATTTGCGACAGTAAAAAATTATTTTTTGAATT
>CAWVNZ010001980.1:0-5000 GCA_963930735.1 Dioctria linearis
ATTTTTTTTTTGCTAATTCAGTTTTTTTTTTTTTTTTTTTTTTTTTCCAAATTTTTTTTCTCAAATTTTTTTTTTTCTCAATTTTTTTTTTTTCTCAAATTTTTTTTTTTTTTTTTTTTTTTTTGCTAATTCAGATTTTTTTTTTTTTCTCAAATTTTTTTTTTTTTTTTTCAAAATTTTTTTTTCTCAATTTTTTTTCTCAAATTTTTTTCTCAAATTTTTTTTTTTTTTCAAATTTTTTTTTTTTCTCAAATTTTTTTTCTTAAATTTTTTTTTTCTCAATTTTTTTTTTTTTTTTCTCAAATTTTTTTTCTCAAATTTTTTTTCAAATTTTTTTTCTCAAATTTTTTTTTTCAAAATTTTTTTTTCTCAAATTTTTTTTCTTAAATTTTTTTTTTTTTTTTTCTCAAATTTTTTTTCTCAAATTTTTTTTTTTCAATTTTTTTTTCTCAAATTTTTTTTTCAAATTTTTTTTTTCTCAAATTTTTTTTTTCAGTTTTTTTTTCTCAAATTTTTTTCTCAATTTTTTTTTTTCAAATTTTTTTTTCTCAAATTTTTTTCTCAATTTTTTTTTTTTTTTTTTTTTCTCAAATTTTTTTTTTTTTCTCAAATTTTTTTTTTTTTTTTTTTCAAAATTTTTTTTTCTCAAATTTTTTTTTTTTTTTTTTTCAAAATTTTTTTTTCTCAAATTTTTTTTTTTCAAATTTTTTTTTCCCAAATTTTTTTTCTCAAATTTTTTTTTTTTCTCAATTTTTTTTTTTCTCAATTTTTTTTTTTTTTTTTTTTTTTCAAATTTTTTTTTTCTCAAATTTTTTTTCTCAAATTTTTTTTTTTTTCAATTTTTTTTTTTTCTCAAATTTTTTTCTTAAATTTTTTTTTTCTCAAATTTTTTTCTCAATTTTTTTTTTTTTCTCAAATTTTTTTCTCAAATTTTTTTTTTTTTTTTTTTTTTCAAATTTTTTTTTTTCTCAAATTTTTTTTCTCAATTTTTTTTTTTCTCAAATTTTTTTTTTTTTCAAATTTTTTTTTTTCTCAAATTTTTTTTCTTAAATTTTTTTTTTTTTTTTTTTTCTCAAATTTTTTTCTTAAATTTTTTTTTTCTCAAATTTTTTTTTTTTCAAATTTTTTTTTTCTAATTTTTTTTCTTAAATTTTTTTTTCTCAAATTTTTTTCTCAAAATTTTTTTTTTTTTTTTCAAATTTTTTTTTCTCAAATTTTTTTTTTTTTCAAAATTTTTTTTTTCTCAAATTTTTTTTTCTCAAATTTTTTTTCTCAAATTTTTTTTTCTCAAATTTTTTTCAAATTTTTTTTTTTTTCTCAAATTTTTTTTCTTAAATTTTTTTTTCTCAAATTTTTTTTCTCAATTTTTTTTTTTTTTTTTTTTTTCTCAAATTTTTTTTCTCAATTTTTTTTTTTTTTTTTTCAAAATTTTTTTTTTCTCAATTTTTTTTTTTTTTTTTTTTTCAAAATTTTTTTTTTTCTAAAATTTTTTTTTTTTTTCAAATTTTTTTTTTCTCAAATTTTTTTTCTTAATTTTTTTTTTTTTTTTTTCTCAAATTTTTTTTTTCAATTTTTTTTTCTCAAATTTTTTTTCTCAATTTTTTTTTTCTCAAATTTTTTTTTTTCTCAAATTTTTTTTTTTTTTTTTGCTAATTCAGATTTTTTTTTTTTTTTTTTTCTCAAATTTTTTTTTTCTTTTTTTTTCAAAATTTTTTTTTTCTCAAATTTTTTTTTCTCAAATTTTTTTCTCAAATTTTTTTTTTCTCAAATTTTTTTTTTTTCAAATTTTTTTTTTCTAATTTTTTTTCTTAAATTTTTTTTTTCTCAAATTTTTTTTTTCTCAAATTTTTTTTTTTTCTCTTTTTTTTTTTTTTTTTTTCAAAATTTTTTTTTTTCTCAAATTTTTTTTTTTGTTTTTTTTTTCAAAATTTTTTTTTTTCTCAAATTTTTTTTTTTTCAATTTTTTTTTTCTCAAATTTTTTTTCTTAATTTTTTTTTTTTTTTTTTTTTTCTCAAATTTTTTATCTCAAATTATTTTTTTTCAATTTTTTTTTTCTCAAATTTTTTTTCTCAATTTTTTTTTTCTCAAATTTTTTTTTTCTCAAATTCAGATTTTTTTTTCTCAAATTTATTTTTTTTTTTTTCCAAATTTTTTTTCTCAAATTTTTTTTTTCTCAATTTTTTTTTTCTCAAATTTTTTTTTGCTAATTCAGATTTTTTTTTCTCAAATTTTTTTTTTTTTTTCAAAATTTTTTTTTTCTCAAATTTTTTTTCTCAAATTTTTTTCTCAAATTTTTTTTTTTTTTCAAATTTTTTTTTTCTCAAATTTTTTTTCTTAAATTTTTTTTTCTCAAATTTTTTTTTTTTTTTTGTTTTTTTCTCAAATTTTTTTTTCAAATTTTTTTTTCTCAAATTTTTTTTTTTTCAAATTTTTTTTTTTCTCAAATTTTTTTTCTTAAATTTTTTTTTTTTTTTTTCTCAAATTTGTTTTTCTCAAATTTTTTTTTTCAATTTTTTTTTCTCAAATTTTTTTTTTCAATTTTTTTTTCTCAATTTTTTTTTTTTTTTTTCAATTTTTTTTTTTTCAAATTTTTTTTTTCTCAAATTTTTTTTTCTCAAATTTTTTTTTTTTCTCAAATTTTTTTTTCTCAAATTTTTTTTTTTTTCAAAATTTTTTTTTTCTCAAATTTTTTTTTCTCAAATTTTTTTTCTCAAATTTTTTTTTTTTTCAAATTTTTTTTTTTCTCAAATTTTTTTTCTTAAATTTTTTTTTCTCAAATTTTTTTTTTTTTTTTTTTTTTCTCAAATTTTTTTTCTCAAATTTTTTTTTCAAATTTTTTTTTCTCAAATTTTTTTTTTTTTCAAAAATTTTTTTTTTCTCAAATTTTTTTTCTTAAATTTTTTTTTTTTTTTTCTCAAATTTTTTTTCTCAAATTTTTTTTTCTCAAATTTTTTTTTTCAATTTTTTTTTTTTCTAATTTTTTTTTTTCAAATTTTTTTTTCTCAATTTTTTTTTTTTTTTCAAATTTTTTTTTTTTTCAAATTTTTTTTTTCTCAAATTTTTTTTTTCTCAAATTTTTTTTTTTTTTCTCAAATTTTTTTTTTCTCAAATTTTTTTTCTCAATTTTTTTTTTGCTAATTCAGAGTTTTTTTTTTTTTTTTTTTTTTTTTTTTTTTTTTTTTTTTTTCAAATTTTTTTTTTCTCAAATTTTTTTTCTCAATTTTTTTTTTCTCAAATTTTTTTTTTTTTCAAATTTTTTTTTTCTCAAATTTTTTTTCTTAAATTTTTTTTTTCTCAAATTTTTTTTTTTTTTTTTTTCTCAAATTTTTTTTCTCAAATTTTTTTTTCAAATTTTTTTTTCTCAAATTTTTTTTTTTTTCAAAATTTTTTTTTCTCAAATTTTTTTCTTAAATTTTTTTTTTTTTTTTTTTTTTTTTTTCTCAAATTTTTTTTCTCAAATTTTTTTTCTCAAATTTTTTTTTTTCAAATTTTTTTTTTCTCAATTTTTTTTTTTTTTTTTCAATTTTTTTTTTTTTCAAATTTTTTTTTTCTCAAATTTTTTTTTCTCAAATTTTTTTTTTTTTCTCAAATTTTTTTTTTCTCAAATTTTTTTTTTTTTTCAAAATTTTTTTTTTCTCAAATTTTTTTTTCTCAAATTTTTTTTCTCAAATTTTTTTTTTTTTCAAATTTTTTTTTTTCTCAAATTTTTTTCTTAAATTTTTTTTTTCTCAAATTTTTTTTTTTTTTTTTTTTTCTCAATTTTTTTTTCAAATTTTTTTTCTCAAATTTTTTTTTTTTTCAAAAATTTTTTTTTTCTCAAATTTTTTTTCTTAAATTTTTTTTTTTTTTTTTCTCAAATTTTTTTTCTCAAATTTTTTTTTCTCAAATTTTTTTTTTCAATTTTTTTTTTTCTAATTTTTTTTTTTCAAATTTTTTTTTTCTCAATTTTTTTTTTTTTTTCAAATTTTTTTTTTTTTCAAATTTTTTTTTTCTCAAATTTTTTTTTTCTCAAATTTTTTTTTTTTTCTCAAATTTTTTTTTCTCAAATTTTTTTTCTCAATTTTTTTTTGCTAATTCAGAGTTTTTTTTTTTTTTTTTTTTTTTTTTTTTTTTTTTTTTTTTTTTTCAAATTTTTTTTTTCTCAAATTTTTTTTCTCAATTTTTTTTTTTCTCAAATTTTTTTTTTTTTCAAATTTTTTTTTTCTCAAATTTTTTTTCTTAAATTTTTTTTTTCTCAAATTTTTTTTTTTTTTTTTTCTCAAATTTTTTTTCTCAAATTTTTTTTCAAATTTTTTTTTCTCAAATTTTTTTTTTTTCAAAATTTTTTTTTTCTCAAATTTTTTTTCTTAAATTTTTTTTTTTTTTTTTTTTTTTTTTCTCAAATTTTTTTTCTCAAATTTTTTTTCTCAAATTTTTTTTTTTCAAATTTTTTTTTTTTTCAATTTTTTTTTCTCAAATTTTTTTTCTCAATTTTTTTTTCTCAAATTTTTTTTTTTTTTTTTTTTTTTTCTCAAATTTTTTTTCTCAAATTTTTTTTTTCTCAAATTTTTTTTTTTTTTCAAATTTTTTTTTCTCAAATTTTTTTTTTTTTCAAATTTTTTTTTCTCAAATTTTTTTCTTAATTTTTTTTTTCTCAAATTTTTTTTTTTTTTTTTTTTTCTCAAATTTTTTTTCTCAAATTTTTTTTTTCTCAAATTTTTTTTTTTTTTTTCAAATTTTTTTTTTCTCAAATTTTTTTTTTTTTCAAATTTTTTTTTTTTTCAAATTTTTTTTTTTTTCAAAATTTTTTTTTTTCTCAAATTTTTTTTTTCTCAAATTTTTTCAAATTTTTTTTTTTTCTCAAATTTTTTTTCTTAAATTTTTTTTCTCAAATTTTTTTTCTCAATTTTTTTTTTTTTTTTTTTTTTTTTTTCTCAAATTTTTTTTCTCAAAAATTTTTTTTTTTTTTTTCAAAATTTTTTTTTTCTCAAATTTTTTTTTTTTTTTTTTTCAAAATTTT